>VWZD01006345.1:31335-151957 GCA_013396695.1 Sakesphorus luctuosus
ACCCCGGAGAAGGATCCGAGTCCCGGTCCTGGGGGGCGATGCTCCCGAGAAGGTGCGGGGACCGAGCGGAGCCGCCCCGGGCTCTGCCGCCCGCCCCTCCGGAGCACCGCCCGACTGCCCAGCGCAGCCCCCCAGGTAGGTGGAGGGTCCCCCTTCCCGCCCTCGGCTCCTTCGGGGGCTTCGTCCCTTCTCCCGAAAGGTGGAAATTCCGCCCCGCGAAACCTTTGGCAGGAGTGGAGGGTGGCGGGTGTCGCTGCTGCGGGGGCTCGGGGTGCGGGGATGGGATGGGGCGCTCCGACACCTCTTTGTGTCTGCGGGCTGAGCCCCCTGGGGTCTGTCCCCCCACAGCTGGGCTCGCAGCCCTTCCGCCGTGCTCTCTGCTTCAGACGTCGCTTGTATTTTCTTAATTCCTGCAAAAACATACAGTTGAGGAAACTCCTCCCTGCAGTTTACTGGGAGAGGCTGGGCCGTGGGGATGTGCTTGGGCTGGGACACATCGAGCTCATCCTGGGGGGATGGAGAGCCCGGCTGCGAGCGGGGTGGGGAGCCCAGCGAGGGACAGGTTGGAAAGCATCAGGCCAAGGGAGGGGAACGCAGGAGAATCTGGCTGTAAACAAGGGGAGCGTGACCAGACTAGCCTGGCTCCGGCCCTGGGCTGAAAGGAGAACAAAAAATAAACTGCAGAGGGAGGGAAAAGTCAATTATATTTTGAGCTGGCTGGAGTAGGGCTCGGTCCTGCGTGCAGCTCGGCGAGAGGAGACTCTGGGAAGAGCAGTGGGATCAAGGGGTTGGGACTGTGCAAACCTGCTGGCCAAGCACCTGTCCTGGAGCCTGAGAGGGTCCTCTGGTCCAGGAGTGGAGAGAAGACAATCCCCTGAGCTGAACTGTGGCTGGAGGGACCCCTTGGTCTCTGGATCTTTGGAAGACAGAGGCTGGCTCATGTTCTTATTTAGAAATGCAATTTCTAAATTCCTTCATCTTTTGATATTTGAAGGGTTTGGGGTTCAGGTTTTTGGGGTTGGCTCTGAACTTCTTTCTGTAACACCAGGTTTTATGTATTTTCCACAGCGTGTCAGGAAAATCATAAGCACAAACTGCAGCTGGTGCTTCTGCAGCCGATGAAGATGGATGGGAGCAAATGAGGTGCCCCCCACACTGCTTGGCTTTTGGGGACACTGGCTTGAGCTTGTCCTTCTTTGTCCTTTGGGGACAAAATAGGTATAATGATTGCATTTGGATTCTTTCAGGCTCTAAACCAGACACGAGGTATCAAGAGGGAAAATTTTAGGGTCCTGCCTGTGTTGGAAAGGCCTGGGGGGGACTGGGGGGGCAGGGGCTCTGCTCAGAGCAGCTGGGATGGGGTCTGCAGGATGGGAGACCTCAGAGCTCATCCTCCTGATACTGAAGGAGAGAAGAAACTTTCAGGATACAAAACTGGATGTAAATAAGGGGGGAAATGATCTCCAGCTCTCTGGTCAGGTTGCTTAGGAGTGAGCAAAGTGTGTTGTGCTGCAGCTGCACACTCTGTCCGGGAACACCGAGGTCCTCAGTCCCTCTGTGGGCCAGGTGACCTGGCACCTTCCCCAGACCAGTGTCATCATAAGCCTGATACTAACCAATAGCCTAACAGGGGCTGACAATAGGATCTTTATTTTTTTTAAAAAAATATTTTAAAAAAGATGAACCAGCTGAAGTTAACAAACCTTGGAATTCAGCAAACCTGGCTGAATCACCAGGAGCAAACCTGGCTGCCAGCCTGCTGAAGGGCACTCATTGCCTCACTTCACACTCAAAGAGCAACTTTCGACAAACACTCCATCAAAAAACTGGCTAATACTTGCTTGGCTCCTAATCCTTCCTGAGCTGTTTCCTCGTTGCTAATCTCTCCCAGGAACCATTAATAAATCTTGCCTGGTTTGCAACGCTAATTCTGAACAAAGGCACCGGGAACGGCAGCGCCCGGCCCGTGGCTCTCTTATTTGCATGCTCAGTAGGAAGATCGTTTTGCTTTTAATGAGGCTAATTAAAAAGAAACAAAACCCAATAAATCAATCCCATTAATCTGTAATAAATCGAAGTGCTGTGGTCCTTCCCAAAGCATTCAGTTGCTGCCAGCTCCCAACAGGCTGCAATGCCAAATCGTTGTTGTTATTTAGAACACCTCAGCAATGCTCCCTAATGCCAGCACTACCTGGGCTGTGCCAGCCCAGCGGTGCTTCCCTGCTCATCCATGGCTTGGAGTCCCTTGGGAGCAGCAGAGATCCCTCTGGAGTTTGTCTCTGTCCCTCAGCATCTCTCTGTGTTGTGGTTTCTTGGTTGGAGGCTCTTGCTGCCAGGCTGTACCTGGGCTGTGCAGTCCCTGGGCTGCAGCTCAGCATCACTCCCCACCCCGGGGCTCTGCAGGGCTCATCCCAGCAGCCTGGAAAGGGTGGATGTGTTCCTAAAATTAACCTGGAAGTACTGCTTTGATGGGCCACTGACAGGTACAGCGGAACTAAATTAGCATTTGGAATTACCATGAGATAATTGGCCTCATTTACTATTTAAAGATGGGGGGAAAAAATCTCCCTCTCTCACACAACTGCAGTGGAGAAATGTTCAGGCGTAGATGATGTCCCAAAACATATCATTAAAGCTTTAAATAAATGTATGATGACATCTTTTGTTAAAAAAGTCTTCTTTTGTATTTCAGATGGGACCCAGAAATCCTTTTCAAAGTCACTTTTAAATAAAGGGTATTCCTCTTGTTTTTCCAGACACGCAACTTACAATATTTGGAGTTTTAAGTATGTCATTTGAATTCTTTCACACAATATGGATTTAAAAATCATCTTCCTTAGAGACACCTCTTAACTTGCCAAAAGGTAAATGCCTCTGTCTGCTGTTTTTTGTCTTTTTTGCTTGAAATGCTGCAGAGTTGCCCTGGTCCCACCCTGTAGATTGTAATGTTTGGAAAAGGGAGGAGATGAGAACCATCCCTTTCTCACTGTCATTAATTACATGGATTAAACACCAAGGCAGCTCCACAACATTATAGAGAAAATAAAAATATGAGTTGCAGGAGCCAAGTTCTGCATTTGCTGCTTTGCAATCAGGATGTGTCTGAGCACATCAAGGCACGGACATGCCAGAAGCACAGCACACAATTCCAGTCTCTTCCTGGTCTGGCTGGTCCAGTCACGACTCAGAGCACCATTTCCATCTTCCCGCTGCACTGTGGTCGTGGTGGTGATGGTGATCATGGACACAGTGGTGGTGGTGGTGGTTGTTTTGTTGGTCATGGTCATTGTGGTCCCCAAGGGGCAGCTCCCACCCTCGTGCCAGGGCTGGGGTTTATTATCCAGGGAAGGTGGTGCCTCTCACAAGGTGTTTGGTGGAGTCCCCTCCCCAGAACTGGGGATTTTCCACCACCAGGTTGTGTGAGATCCCTCCCCAGTCTGTGCTGTGCTGGTTTGGTGGGAGAAGTGCTTGCTGGTTCCCTGGGCTGTCTCACACTCTGCCTCAGCTTGTAATTAAAAATGAAATATTTGGGCTAAGTGCTAAAATGAAGAACACATTTTTGATAGCTAACAATACCGAGGAAAGCCCTGGAGACCTTGATAGGGCAATTAGTGCCTCTCCACTTGCATTGGAGATGAGTCTTCTGAGAGAGGAAGCCTGCTCACTCCAGAGGATTTTTTGGTACAAAAATGCAATTACAGAGTATAAAAGGAAATGTTCAGAAACATGCAAAGCCGGAATGAGTCTGGAGCCTCCTTTATTGCAAGACAGGGAAGACAGAAGGTAAGAGGTGCCCCAGGCATGACATCTCCAACACTTCCCTGTCCAACCTGCCAGGCCCTGGCAGCAGCTGCCATCAGCTCATGGCTTCATTTCCCTCTGCTGGCTGCTGTTCCAGGCTCATCTCGTGGCCTCAGCAAGCTCCAGCTGCTCCAGGGTGGTTCCCATCCCCCTTGGCCCTCAGCTTTTGCACTGCTCAGCACAAACCTGAGGAATCCACCTCTCTGTCCAAGCGGGTGGCTGTCGTGTGATGGGGCATCCCCTCCAGCACAGCTTTGCTTCCCTGCTCCTTCTCTCCCCGTAGACATCTCAGGAGCTGGTGTGTTGTGCAGAGCAAAGCCTTGAGGGGCTGTGGCAGCTTCCCATGATCATTCCCAACACCAGATCACGTTGCCCCAGGATGTGGAGCAAGTCATGAACCCTTGCACAGTGTGTGGGGCTGAGACGGCTCCGCTGCGCTCCCCACGCTCCCGTCTGAAATCCAGCTGATAGACACCAACCCTGGGAGCCTAAAAGAGGTCTGTAGCAAGCAGAGCTCATGGTGAAATGTGCTGGTGACCTGCACAGAGCCAGCACAAGGGCAGGGCTGCCTGCATGTCCCTGCAGAGCGGGTGACACGGGGCTGTTTGTCTTGGCCGTGCTGGAAAACAGCGCTGACCTCTTGAGCAATACTGGGGGTTCTTGGCCGACCGAGCAGCAGCTCAGCCTGTGCTGAATTTATAAGATCTGATTTCCAAGATAGTAAAACCAAAACAACCCTCTCCAATGGCCAGACTCGCCCTTGCCAAGGAGGAAGGGAACAGTCGGTGTCGTTAAAGGTTAAATAACAGCAAATCATATTTGTTGTCAGCAAACGACGCCTGGCTGTGTGTGTGCACTATTTAATCAGCATTTAGTTTGTTGAATTACTTTTTATTGGTAGTTAACTGTGTAGTGGTCTCAGTGGAACATCTGGTCCACGATTTGGAAAGAATATTCCTCAACCCTTGCTGAGTGCAATTATTTTTGGAGACAAGTGGAGGCTTTGGAGGCATTAAGAAGATAAAATGCAGATTGTTTGCAGAGGGTTTTTATTTTATTTTAATGGCTTCCAAAGAGAGGAACTTTTAGTATTTTTTTTTGTCTACTGTTAGCAGACAGTGCAATGGAAACCAACCAGAAGGGCTGGGAAGAGGTACAGATGTTCTTTTTGCCATTGGCTGGGCCAGGCACCCAAACCCAAAGCAGACGGTTTGAACCTCCCTCCGAAGCTGCTGTAACATTTTTCAAGTCCTGCAATGGCTCCTCTGCTCACCAGTTTCTCAGTAAAACCACTGAGAGCTGGTGTAGGACTCCCTGTACAATAATTTAGAAGTGTGACAGTGGATGGGACAAGGATTGTTTACAAAGCAGAGGAAATGAAGGGCTCTGTGCTTCCTTCCATTGGTGGGAAAATCACAGATGGATCCCAAACCTCCAGCACTCAGCCCAGTCTGTTCATCCAGACCAGAAAAGAAAATGGACAGTCCCCGTTTTGGGCATGGGAGGCTGTGATAGAAGTTGGGACCCTTTATCCTCAAGAGTAAATACTCTGGGAAAAACCCCCAGCATTAATGTATCAGTAGCTAATAAGCATCTCATGAGTTAATTGCAGTGTACATTCTGTCCCTCCATGGAGAAGGCTGGCTGACTCCTCTGTGTCTGCACCAACAGTGATTTCAATTATTTAGAGAAAACTTTACAGCCTTGGTTGTTGTTTGCTCTTACAGTGTTGCATCTTGTCCCTGGGAAAACCACAGGCACACAGGATGGAGAATTATGGCTGTTTTTTAGCAGGAGGATAAAGTAGAACTGTTAAAATAGGGAAGGATGGATGGTGGTGTATCCTGGGGGCATGTTATGGGTGAGATCAAGGATTTGAGACAGGCTTTGGATGGCATTGGATGATGAAGGGGACACCTTGGCTTTGTGTATTTTCAGGTGACCAGGGCACTGCAAAGGGAAAGGGAGGAAAAGGATGGAGGAAATGTTGGCTCCACAACCCTTCCCTAAAATGTTCAAGAAGAAAAGGAGTAAAAACCAACCATGACCTCAGGGCTGCATTGTGGGCACTTTCTTGTGCTGGTTCCTTGGTGGGGGCAAGGGTTGTGTCCCTGCAGAGTGCACAGAAGGGCAGGACACCCTGAAGCTCCAAAATGCTGCAGATCTCACCTGGGGCTGCACACAGAGGTTGGATGGGGAACAGAGCTGAGCACCCCAACCTTCAGCCTGAAGTCAGACATGCACTTGATTGAGTTAGGGCTTAGCAACAAGTTTTGAAAGGAAAGTCTGGCTAATAATATCAGTACTATTGTAAATAATAATAATTTTAAATAATATAATTACTAATATAATTCATCATAATTGTTGGTGTATAGACCTTGATTCTTTGGAAATGCCCTCGTGTTTCAAAACTGCAAAGGGAAGAAAAGGAAAGGGAGTGAACTTCTCAATCACAAACTGGTTTTCAGTGTTTGTTATACTGAGAGGAGGGGGGAGAAAGCTCTTTTATCCTGAATCCACAATTGAATTTGCCAATTAAAAAGTAAATTGGGGTGGCCAAAAACAAACTGCAGAGGAGCAAGATGTTGCTTCCCACGAGCAAAGGTGCTGTAGGTGTGTGTGTATAATCACAGTGTCAGCCAGCGGGGAAGACCCTGCCCTTCCCAGGCAGCTGTTGTGGCACCACCTCCCTGCTCAGCTTTTCCCAAGAGGTTTTTTTGGTGTGTGTTTCTATTTGTTTTTCCCCTTCCTGACACATTAATCTCCGCTGCTCACTGGGGTCACCTTAACCTTGGCTCTGTGCTTGCCCCTGGGAATGGGTTGTTGGCAATGACTCTGCTGGGGGAGCTCTCTGTGGACACAGGATTTGGTAATAAAAGTAATGATTTTGGAACACAGCGCTCCTGTAGGGAGCTGCACCACAGGAGTTTGTAAAACAGCTGATCCTGCAATAAATGCAGCGTAAATTAAAAATAAAGAAAATAAATCAGAACAAATGGAGGAGCTAGGACAGACCCTGAAGGAGCAACTGCTCCACTCCTAATATTTCCAGGATGGATGGGTCTGCTGGATCTGTGCAATCAACACCCAGATTGATCACCAGCCTCCTCCTCTGGCTTTTTATCATCAAACAGCTTGAAATAGTTGGGCCTTATCTGCTTGGCAGCTTCACTCCCTGATTTCTCACTTTCTCAGAAGTCAACACCAACGTTGAGAGTTTTTTCACCAGTAGGACATAAAAAAGGAGACTCAGTGAATCCCTTGCAGCAACAGGAGAACCCCTGAGCCTGAGGATGTTCTCCCAGGGCTCATTTTCAGTATTTTTCACTGCACAAAACACGAACATTTCGTCCATGGACCCAAAAAGAGACGAGAACAGCAAGTTTGCCCCTTGGCCCTGGTGTGGGTGCCCTGTTGGCTCCGACTCCCACACTCTGAAAGCTGTTAAAAACATCTGTGAACCAAATGGCTCCAAGAACAGCACGAGAAATGCCTCAATTTTAGTTGTGGTTGAAGTTTTTTATAACTTTTCCCAATTACCCACCTTTCCTCCCAGCCCTCAGCTCCTGCTGGGGCTGCTGGGTGAGTTTGGGGTGTGCAGACAACAGCCCAGAGAGGCAACACCCAGCACCCCTTCCCTCTGTTTGTTGTGTGGGGCCTCCACAAGCAAAATGCTGAGGGTCTGTTGACAAAAAAAAAGGTTGAAACCGAATATTTACACAGCACTCAATTGCTGTCCATCCTCCCTGCTGTTTTATTTCAGTGCAAAGAGCAAATAACTGTGCAGTGATTGCAGCTGGTGCGGAATTACCAAGTTATTCATGACATGCAGATTACAGGGCAATAATTAGAGCTGAGCTTGCTGTCATTTATGAGATCCCCAAGTATCCAGCTCCTGGATTTTGCTCCTGTGGCATGTTTGGCTTTAGCCGGAGGCACAGTTAAGTAGGGGAAGCACAAGTGCAAAATGCCCTTGAAAATAAGTTGTCACTGACTCTTTCTTTGTCTGGCCTCATCTTCTCTTTATTCTGGGCTGTTATTCTGGGAGCTGGCACAGGCTCCGAGGGGCATTAACAATGCAAAAATAACTCTGGGTTTGACCACATCCATGTTGTTGTTTAGGAACCTGTTGGAATTCGAGTGATGGTGGGGAGGAAGGGCTGGAGGTGGCTGGAGTAGGAGGTTGGGATTTGCCTCATTTTTCCTCGCTGTGGGATCTCATATCAGCAGGATATTTTTTGTTATTAATGATAGAAAAGTTACAGTGCAGAAAGGCACATTAAAACACAGGATAAGGGGGAAATGACTCAAGCTGCATCAGGGGAGGTTCAGGTTGGACATCAGGAGGAATTTCTGCACTGAAAGGATGGTTAAGCACTGGAATGAGCTGCCCAGGGAGATGGTGGAGATCCCTTTCCTGGAGATGTCCAAGGAATGACTGGACAGTGCTCTGGGGTGGTGACAAGGTGGGAATTGGTCACAGGTTGGACTCAATGGCTTGGAGGGCTTTTCCAGCCTAAATGTTTCTGTGATCCTATGAGAAATGTTTTTGTGATCCTATGAAAAACTCCATATGCTAAATTATATATGTATATATCATACATCATATAAATTATATATCTGCTACATTCCTGGGGCAATTTGGCCTTGAGGCTTGGCTTGGCCGGCCAGGGAATGGCTGTTTGGGCTGCAGAGAGAGGAGCTGCCTGGTTGGGAGGGTCACTTGGAAGGACCTGAGCTCTGACTCAGTGCCACAAACCATCTCCTCTCGCAGCATCTGGGAGGTCACGGGCAAGTCGTGGTGGTGCTGCACCTGGTGGGGGCACAGGGACCTCAGTGAGCTCAGGGCCACCCCTAGGACAGGAGGTTGTCGTGTTTCTCTGCCAGCATCAGGCATGTGGGTGTGTGTGGATTGTGCCCAGGGTGGGCACTGCTGGAGTGGATTGCTAATTATAGCTAATTGAGGGTTGATATCTCTGGGTTTGGTGTGGTACAACTCAAGGGATTTCCTGTTGTTCTGCACTTTGCAGACACGGAGCCAGAGGCACTGGATGGATGTTCCCTCAAGGAATACAGCTGGGCAAGCACACTCTCTGCCCTTCCCTCCTTGTGCATGGACCTGATGGAGCAAAGCAACCCAAGCAGCCTCACTGTGCTCTCAGGTGTTATTAACACTATATTTTATTAATTGGTGTGGAGTCCCTAAAGCAGGTGAAATGGTCAGGGGTAGTTAAGCCAAGGGCTCCGGGGGACTTGGCCACACTGAGCCCTGAGCTGCTGTGTCAGAGCCTTTTGGCCCCCAAAGCAGCACCTTTCTCAGCACAGATTGCAGCTGCTGTGCTGGCAGCCCTTTGCCTCCAGCCCTCAGGAAGCTCTAACTCAGAGCTACTTCCCAAAAAAAGAAGAGCTAAAATATCTTAACTGTGTTCCCTGTGAGGGGACTCAGTGCATGAATTGATTAAATATTTACACAAGCTTTTAGAGTCAACTACTGCATATGAACTAAATTTTATCCTAAGTCATTAAACTCATACTTTAAAGCCCATTTTTCATGTCCCCTAGTGGGGACATTAAAAGTATATTTGATGGAGTTGTTATAGTTGTAGTTCTGTGCTGAGATCCCACGTGTTAGAAGAGGAGCTCAGCCCAGGAACACAGAAATAGGCAGATCTCAAACACAGAAAGGGTCAAAGTTAGAGGTTGAAGAAGAAAATCAGCAGCTTTTTGAAAGGAACAAGGTGAATTTGACTCCAAACATAATTTTATTTTAAAAACTTTGGCTTTCACACAAGCCAGGATCCAGAGTGATGGTTTCACAGCCTTTAAGATATTTCAAACAAGCAGAATTATCCCCTAGGAAAACCCCCACCCCCCTCTCCCAGGTGCCCTCTGCAAATTGAATCCACAGTCCTGAAAACCCAGAGCTGATGCCAAGCATTTTAATCTTACCAAAAGTAAACAGTGAGCACCAATTTACATAAAAATTGACTTGTAAAATGATTTCAGTGTTAACACTGTGCCACTGCAAGTATATTGGGTGACTTTGGGGCTGCTCAATTCTTCTTAAGTGGTTGCTGCTGCTACAACAGGTGCAAGTTGTGTTTCTTTTCAGGTGTTTGTAGGAAATGATGTGGATTAAAAGCTCTGCTTTAGGAAAAGCCCAAAGGAAGATGAAATGAAAAGAAGGAGAAGGTTCTCCAAAGAGCACTGAGTCTGGAGGGCTGGAAGTGTTCCTGGCAGGATGATTTCAGCAGGGTGGGAGGTTTTGGAGCCAAGAGGATGCTCACCATGGTTGGTTGGGCTTCCCAGAGGTGAGCATGTGGTCCCAGGTGGGTGACGTTTCCTGGCATTGAGAGGCTCCCATGTTTGCTCACTGACTTTTCTTCGTGCTGTTCTCCCTCAGCTCATTTTCCCCATGTTGTCTGAGGAAGCTCTGGGAAGGAAAATGGGAGTAAAATTTATTTGTGAGGGCAGGGGGTGAATTAATGGGGGAGAGGCAGCACGAATGGCTGGAGCTTGGCTGGCCTGTGGCGTGTCCCTCATTGCAAACTGCTCTAAATTATCAAACCTTCAGTTCCTGGATGAAACATTTTGGCTTGTGGGGAAGAGAAGCTCGTAGGAGATGCTTTAGTGGCTGCTTCTGATCTTAAAACCAAATAGTCCCCGAATTGCTGCCCACGCTGAGAGAAACATCCCTGGCATTTACTGCATAAAGATGTACTGAAGTATATCCAAGCCCAGAGTCTGCATTTTCAGACCTTTGGAGATTACTTTTATCTTCTTTCCTCTATTAAATATAGCTCAGCTCTGCTGCCTTTCCCAGGAATAAAATTTGCTGGCTGTTACTTCCAGGAATTATAATTTATCAGGTGCTGTTTGGCAGCCTATTTGCCCGTGTTTGTGCTAGATGGGATCACTGTTGTGGAATCCACAGTGTTCCCTCTGCACTGGGAGGATTTTTTGGCTGGTTTATGCAGGGAAAAGGCTTCCCTGCTTCACTTCTTCACCACTTGGTGTGGTGTTAAAATCTGAATATGCTGCAGATTCTTTGGAAAAGAGAAGGTTGTGTGGAGACCTACAAGGACTCTTTATCAGGAGCTATAGTGGGTTCAAACTGAAAAAGAGCAGATGTAGATTAGAGATTATGAAGGAATTCCTCCCTGTGAGGGTGGGCAGGCCCTGGCACAGGTTGGGCAGAGAAGCTGTGGCTGCCCCAACCCTGGAAGTGTCCAAGGCCAGGTTGGACAGGGCTTGGAGCAACCTGGGCTGGTGGGAGGTGTCTCATGGCAGGGGGTGGAATGGGATGAGCTTTGAGGTCCCTTCCAACCCAAACCATTCCATGACTCTGTGATTCTGTTGTCTGGAGCTGAGGAGTTTTGCCCATGGCTGGAATATGGAGTGAACAAGGTTTGAGATAGGGTTAAGGTCTCACCTGGTGGTTTCTCAGGCTGGAGGTGCTGTTTGGTGGTGGGCAGGGCTGATTTTCATGGTTCCCTCTGAAGAACTGTGGCGGGGGGATGCTGATGGGGTTGGGGAATCAGCGTGTGGTCCCTGGTAGCAGCAGAGAAAGGGCAGGGTGAGGGAGCAGCTCTTCATCCCTGCTGAAGGAAGGATGTTCTGCTCTTCTCCTCCTGAGGAGAGCCATGGAAGGGAGGAGGAATCACACATCCCCAGTGCCACATGGCATATGACTCAAGTGGAGCAGAATCACACCTCTTTATTACACAGATTTCTCTCTCTGTGTCGGGCCAGACAACCACCAGCAGCTGCTCATCTTCTCAGTTGCTTTATTGGATTCTGGGCCATCCTCGTAATTGCTGTAAGTGGGAGATGATTCCCCAGCATCTGGCATGTGTTAATACTGATTCAGAGTGCTTATCAATCCACTCAAGGGAAGCATGGACATGCTCCCAGTGCAGGCACAGGCAGCCTGGGAATTCTAAAGCATCCTTTGATCCTCTTTTTCTTCCTTTGAATTGCTGCTGAGTGCCTGAGTCCTTGCCACCAGACCTGCTGCAGGTTGAACAGTTGAAGGTGGGGAGGCATTGCCCAGATTTCATCCCAGTTTCTCATGGTGTGTAGGAAAATGCTGCCCAATTTGCCCCAGCCTTGCCCCCAGGTTGTATTTCAGGAGCTGCTGGAGTGCTGTCCCTGCACAAGTTGCCCCTCAGCTCATGAAAGTCCATTTAGCACGACAGAAATCTTTCAATAAATCCAAATTACTTCTGTTTTAATTGTTTGGTTTAGGTTCAAAGGTCTCTTGCTTCCTTTGAGGCTGGTAGCAGATATCAGTGAGCTTGGACACTGCCTGCAGGTCTCTGGGGGCAGAGGAGTCTCAGAGGAGTCAGAGTGAGGAAAAAGGAGGAATAAAAGTGGCTAAAAGCAGATATTTCAAGAATTGCTCCAAAGCTGCTGTTTTTCTTCCATGTAGGAATGAAAACATGGGGTTTAGGCTTTTTCTTCTCTTCCTCTGAGCAGCCTGGCAGGGTTTGGTCTAACAGGAGCTCATGCTGGTGTGTGCAGCAGCTCTGGCCCCCTCCTGTTTTCCAGGCAGAGCTTTGGAGGGACATGATGGTGCAAAAGAGGGAATGAAATCCTTCCCTGCATCTCTCCTGCTTGAGGAATGCTGCTGGGTGTTGAACAGCACGTGAGGGCAGGGAAGAGGGATTCTCCAGGCTTGCAGGGCTCTGTCTAGACTTCCTAGTGCAGTGGTGCCTTGAACTGCTGCCATGGCCTCTCAGAGCATCCTATAAATGGAAGCAGAGAAGTTTCCCACTGCCAAAGCCTCAGTCATGTTAATGAGACCCCAGTTCCTGTCGAGTTTGGCAACTTATACCTCTAAAGCAGTGAACTTGTAGCAGGTGGTAGCAAAGCTTATTTCCCAAACCCACATCCCTCTGGAAGCAAAAAGCCCCACCTGACCTCCCATGGCAGGGTGACTGCATCTCCCTCCAGGCTGACTGGGTGCCAGGTGTGGGCATGGATGTGCCTGCACAGGAAACCTGGGCACCAGCACTCCACAGAGATGGCATTTGGGTTGACACATCACTCTTATCATCTCAGAAAGGTGACAGTGGCTGCTGGCTGTGTGAGGCTGCAGCCACCAAACTTGCTCTGCTTTTTGGGTGTTTCTGTCCTCTCTGGCTCCATCAGAGCTCATCTCTGCAGAGCTGGTTTGGGTCACCAAGTTGGTTTGGGGTTAGGATACATTTCCTTCTCCACCCTCCTTTCTCCCCCTTCTGGGCTCAAGTTTCTCGCAGCTGAGCATCCTCTTGTCTCTCTGTTTCCCACTGAAGGTTAAAGCAGGGCTTGGTCACCTCTGCTTTTCTAAATCCAGGCCAAGCAATGAACATCTGCCAGGAGGCAGAAGTTTTCCTAAGCCTGTGGTTTGAATAACTCATCCTTTGTAGCCTTGCTCCTCTCCCAGGCACTTGCTGCCCACGAGGAATGGGAAGGACAACTCTAACCACAGGCTGCTCCCTCCTGTGGGCCCAGGATGGTGGGAATGCAGTGCTGGCCAGGCTCAAACCTCCTCATTTCACTCACTGGAGTTGTGGTGTGACTTTTACCATGGCACATGGAGTGGAGAAATGTCCTCCCTGCTCTTAATGAAGTGGTTGAGGTAGAAGGTGACCCAACATCTTCCAGGTGCCAATGCCTTGCACCCCTGACTCACAGACACAGGTACCTGGCATAGCCTGCACTGAACTCACCTGACCAGTTCTCTTTCTGCAAGCCCAGAGAGGCATCACCTCTCCTATTAGCAGGAAATTGAAATCTCAGGTGTTCCTTTCAAAAGAGCCTGAAGTTTCCTGGAGCGTGTTGTGGTTTGTGTGCTGGCATTTTTGGGTGCCTGGGAAGACACTCCTTTGGAAAGTGTTATTTTCCAGAGGTGAAGTCCCAACCAGTGAAGGTCAGATTCCTTCTTTTCTGCATGTAACAATGGAGGCAGCTCAGATCTTTTGTCATTTGGTGCATGTTCTTGTAGTCCCTCAAAAGGCAGAACACACTTGTGCAAAGCTCTTGGCTGTAGCTGAACAGGCAGGAGTGGAATCAGTGAAATGCTGCCTAAATCCCAGTGGGAGGTTCATCCCCGATGGGAATTTGGGCTTTGGATTAACAGGCTTTTCAGATGTGCTGAAGCTCCTGGTTTGTGGTATTTTTGCCTCTTGGACTGACACATCACACGTGGGTTATGCATCAGGGACTGACATGTCAGGGCACATAGAAAAGTCTTGTAGCCCATAGGAATGTGCTAGTCCAGGCTGTTCTGTGCTGGGTCTGTCATCCCAGGAATGATGGAGGAGGTGCCCAGCCTGAGCAGGAGGATGCTCTGTTAGGGCCTTGCATCTGGGATGAGCACTCTTTCCTTAATTTGCACGGAGGAAAATGGGCCCAGAGAGCTTCTGTGCTAAACTCCATAACAAATGCTGAGAAAACCTGCAAAGTCCTGCTCCCATTTCCTGCTCTAAATCCTGCACAACAGACCCTGATATCCAGGGCTGGGAGCCAAACCCTCTCAAGTCAATGGAAAGATTCCCCTTGACTTTAATGGTCTTTGCATGAGTGCCTAATTCCTTCCTGTTCACAGGCTCTCTTGGACTTGGTTACGGAAACAACTGCAGCTCTGAAGTGCTGCAGTGAACTGTAAACCCTTCAAAGCAGATCTCCCCATCCTCCCAGACAGTTGGACCGGGGTTTGTTTGACAAAAAGCCTGATATATGTTCTTCCAGCCAGCGCCGTGGCCACAGTGTGAATGAGTGTTTGAACAAATCCATTCCTGCAGACAGGGCTTGTGGTCAGCCCTCTGGGGCTGGAGCCAAGCTCTTCCCAGCAGGATGGGGAAGGAGAGGCTGAACCTCTGTGGCTTTGGTGTGCCAGCAGTTCTCAGAGCTGTGGTCCTGGGCCTTGCAGCTTCTAGGAACTGTTTCAACTCCCTTCCTGCAAAGGCCATCTCGCTGGTGGAGAGCAGATGCTGCCCAAACTTGTCAGCTCTTTGGCAAGTGGAAGGGTTTTGCCCCAGACTGTGGCACTGCTGGCCACCTTTGTGCCTCATTCCTCAGAACTCTGGCAAAACACTGGAAGAAATGTTTAAGGGTATAGATGTGTTCCACTGACTTCCACAGGGATTAAAAACGTTTGGCTGGGCAGGGATCTTGGTGGATGTGGCTGTGATGCCAGCAAGGGTCACGAGGGATTTCCTCTCGACACCTGAGACTTGACTGGCACCTCAGATCGTGAGATCTGCCTGCTCCAGTCTCATCATACAGGGAGCAATAGCAGCAAACACATTTTTGTGTTTATCACTCCCAGAGTCACTGAATCTGCCCCAGAGGAACAGTGACTTTCACAGGGGTTCTGCCTGACTGTTTGGGAAGAGCAGAAAGTGGTTTCCAGCATGGAAGGCTGCTCAGCTGGCCCTCGTGGGAGGGGAGGCTGATGGTGATTGTTCTTTCTTTCTTTCTGCCCTAAAAACTTTCTAGATGAGGGTTTAGGTTGTTTTGCTTGGTTTAATTTGCCATTCAAACACTGAATGGGCTGTGCTGTCTTTTTTTTGTTGATCAAAGACAAGGGGGGGTGTGCACCCCTCACCTGCCCACCCCTCTCACCATGTGCAGCCTGAGCACAAATGTGATCCCAGCATGGCCTCAGTGGCTTGGGCACAAATCCCCATCCTGGAGCCACATTCTGCAAGAGGAACTTTGGCCTCACTTTCACAGCTGTGCATTCCTGAGATGAAAAGGGCAGCTCAGGCCTGGGCTGTGCTGCAGCAGAAAATCAGACCTGGGCAGTCTATTGAAAATTCTGGCAGCTGCAGGAGCTGTCTGGCTGCTGGAAAAATCTGCACTGAGCTCCATCAGGGTCCCCTCCTGACACCCTGATCTGGGGAGCTTTCCCCTGTGGGTTTCTGAGTGCTCACTAGAAATGTGGCTGTGTGAAGACTCCCAGTTCAGTGATGCAGGAATCACAGAGTGGCTCTTTGGAAGGGTTGTTTGCTTTTTAAAGTCCCTGTCTGCAGCCCAGGCTGCTCGTTCTGTTGCACAGGAAAACAGGCAGCAGCCTGAGACACAGATGAAGTAATGAGTTCATCTCTCTACAGTCTAGCCAGGTACACATTTTTTTCTCCCAGAACTTAATTAAAATGCATACATCTTTCCTCACATTTTTATGAAGCTCAATGGCAAATAACGGTCACTCTGTAATTACAGCAACATTAACTTGTTTTCATGGCTGCAAAGGACAGATCCAAGGGCAGCATCCTTCCTTCCCCTGCATTTGCTTTCTCTGGGATGTTCTTTCCGCAGCAAGCAGACAGAAACTCGGGGTTTATATGAGCCAGCACTCCCATGGGCTGGACTCTGCTGGGGAGAGGAGGAGACTTGTCCACCGGAAAATATATGAATTAGTCTGGGATGGCTGATAAATCCTTACCTGGCTCATGCCCTTCCTGTTCTGTTTTGCTGGCATTGGCACAAATCCATGGACTTTATCCTGTCTGGCCACAGCTTGTTTCCCTCTCAGAGTCCTCTCCTGCCTGGATCCCTCCTGGTGTTCCCTGGGATCACTGGAGAAAAGGGAAATAAAAATCCAAGCAAGTTTGACTGAAAAATGAGTTTAGTTACTTTACCCAGTAACTGGGCATACTCATCCAGAGCAAGATGAAACAGGAGCCCTCTCGGTGCAACACAATCATCTGTCCTACAAAGGAAACCACCAGCTCCATTGTGGGAAGGGTGTGAAGCTGTTGATGGAAACAAGCATTCCATGATCCTATGGCCTTCCACTCCTCTGTGATTTTGGTTACTGCAGACTATGATCAGCACAGCCAGAGGAGCCCTGACCCCAGTCCAGCTGGCTGCTGGCACCAGCAGTTGCTGGGGAGCGTGGCTGGCTGACGTGCTCATGGCAGGTTTCACAGGGAGCTGCTGCAGCCCAGAAATGTCTTTGAGCTCCTTTGTAATATCCATCCAGCTTGGTTGCATCCTGCAGGGTGTTGGTTATGAAACAGCTGGTTTTAGAGTGACATTTTTAAAAATTCAGCCCTTTTTAATATGGAGTTGGTTTCTAGTGGCATGAATATTGCAGTGTTGTGTTCTGCTTGAAATGAGGCTGCTCAAACACGCCAGAGCTCAGGGCTGGTTTGTTCCATTTTCTCGTCTAAACCTGACCAGTCCCAAGGAAATCAAAATCTAACCTGAAATACTAAAACTGCTCAAATTACTCTTCATGCATGGGAAATGAACACTTTTGGATGTGTTGCCAGGATGGTTGCACTAGGAGAGGAGGTTATGGGCTGTGAGAGAAGGTTGTGCACTGTGGGAGAACGTGCAAGTCCAACACGACTCCACCGGTGGGTGGTTTGGGTCTCGTCCAAGGAGAGGAGGTTGGCAGGAAGCACATGGTTCTGCTTGGATGCTTTGTGGCCTGACCATCTGCAAGGAGAAGGAACAGACAGCACCCCTCCCGTCCACCCTCCAGTTCAGTGCATGCCTGGAAAAGGCAGTGGTAGGTGCTGTCGGTACATAAATGGCATCCGGATGACAAGTGGTTCATCCCTTGGGCTTTCCTTTGAGACTCGGAAAGTTGTGGCTGGAGTGATGGCAACAACAGAAGAGGTGACTGCAGGAGCAGAGGGTTCAGAGAGCTCAGCCTGGCTGCCTGTTCCAGGAGGAGCTGATCAGCTGTAGCCTGGGAGGGCTGCAAGGCACGGTGATGAGCAGGAGCACACGGAGGGGCAGGACAGGTGGTGAAAAGAGCAGTGCTGATGGCACAGAAGTCCTTCTGGCAATGTGATTATTAAGCTGCCGTGGTGTCTCTCACATTCAGTGGCAGATGCCTCATCCTACATGACATTTAACGCAGGCTGAGAGAGGTTTCACTGCAGGAAACCATTCTGTGTCTGCGAGGGGGGCACTGGGCGGGCTGGTTTGTGACTGCCACGCTCGCAGTTGGGAAGGGAATTTGCTCAATCAGAGTTTTATTAGGTGTCTAATTGACTCATCATCCCTGCCCCCCCTCCAAGCACAAACATTTACTCTGCCCTGAAATGTGAGACGAGCAAGGCTGGTGAGAAATGCTTTCTGGTTATGGCTGGGGAGAGAGAGGGCTGAGCACAGTGAGGAAGGAGCAAATTCGTGCCATTTTTTAAAACAAGGTCGTATAAGACTGTAAAAAATCCCATATAAAAAATAACAACAACAGAAAGAGGCTGTGGTTTTTTTAAGCCAGTTTTCATTTCTGGAAGTTGATGACATCCTGGATTACTGTTGTTTTTTTAGACCTCTCTCAATTTTTTTTAGGGTAGTTTGTCTGTAGTGTGGGTATGTGTGGGTAGAGAGCTGGGAAATATGCAGAGGGAAAGAAAAAAAGCTAAAAATGGGCAGGAACAGGCTGGCTGCATATGCTTTCCCCCCCACTTTTTGTAAGAAAAAATAAGGAAGAGCTTGAAGGTGTTAAAGTTCTGGGTCTGTGGGGAGGGAGGACAGGCAGAGGAAGGTGATCCTGAAGACCGCATCTAATCCAGGACCTTTTGTGCTTCACTAAGCATCATGCCCCCCTTGACTGCAGGAGAGCTTGTCTCAGTTTGCAAAATAATCATCCAAATTTCTGATTTACATCCCCTGGAAGCTGCTTTGCCCTGCAGGGAGGAGAAGGAATGCAGCCAAGCCACCCCAGGGAGCTGGATGGTGTGGTGGTCTTGCAGGTCTTGTATCAGTGCCACCAGGAAATTGGTTTCTTTTTGCTGACCACTTTGGTGTCACATCTCATTTTGGCATTTTTGCACAGAAAACAGTCTTGCTCTTTAGAAATATTTCTCTTTTCTTTATTTATTTTGTATTTCTTCATGCTTACCCTGAGCTGAGCCCTGCTGGTCTCCACAGGATGCTCCTGCTGCTTTGCAGGAACTCCAAAAACTGGAGAGTTGGCTCAGCAGGTGCCTGAGTGGGACAGAGGGAAGGTGGGGATCTGAGGGCCAAGGTCTCCTCCCACTGATGTGTGTGTGGAACAGCCAGAGCTTTTCTGGCTATTCTGCTTTCATGGTGTTGGCTCTGGGTTTTCATTCCTTGCTCTAGAAGAAGGGTCTGGTCTGTGCTTTGAACATCTAGAGGGAAATGAGAGGAAGAAAAACAGTTATTGCATCGTTGTGTGAAGGTGAAACAGCATTTCCTCCCCTGCCAGGGTGTGTGATGATTCCTGGGGGCACAGAGGGCTCTGGGCTGGCTGGGGTTTGGCTCAGGCACTGCCACCTGTGCCCTGCCCAGGGGTGACAGCTGGAAAAGGTGTGGGGGCTTTTGTTGCCAGGTAAAAAACACCCATTACGTTTTCCCTCCAAGCTCTTCTCCACCCTGAAGCTCCCTAGACATGCCAAGATCACATTATTTTTTTATTTTTCCCCTGTTACCAAAGCAGAGATGGATGTTTCCAGCTTGTGTATCCAACTGGCTCTTTCTTTGCCCATTTCTCCTTTCCAATAAAATAAAGTTTTATTTGAAAAGTTCAGATTAATTCTCTACTTTTGTTTTTCTCAGCTGAAGCTTCCCTTTAAAACATTATTATCCATATTATTTTTCCCCAGCAGGTTAATTAATACTTGATTCATCACCTCAAAACTAATGAGTATTTATCCAGATCTTGAAGGATATGAATGCCTCCTATAAATAACTGTGCTTACTGACAACCTATCTTTATTTATGCTCCTTCTTCTTCAGGAAACAAACTCTGCTTGGCTCTAGATGAGTTAATCCCAACCTTTTCCCAGGGTTAGTTTTGGACTGGTCTGGCTTGACGTTTTCCTGCTTGAGCTTTACTTTGTAAACATGGTGCCTTTTTATGGGGAAAAACGTCAGCATTTGTGGAGAGAGAGACCCAGACAGCTCAGCAGAATCACTCCAGTCTGGGTCAGCAAAGGCCACTGGAGACTGTGGGTGTTTCTGTGGGCTGGGAGGGCTCTGGCTCTCTCTGAAATATTACTGAGTTTTGGCTATTGGAGAGCCCTTTCCAAGTTCTCATCTGCTTCTAATAAGTGGTGTTTAGTGCCTTTGTCTCCAGCTCCCCAACTATTGTCATCGATGACCTGAATTAGGAGCATGTTAAAGATCATGTCTAGCTTGTCACTCACAATGCACAACTAAAAAAGTCATTATTTACTCTTGCTGTTGACTCTCATGTTCCTCCTGGGTGCTGCTCTCCATCCATGGGAGCAGCTCCCTGGGAAGTCCTTGTTATCCATGTAGACTTCAGGGGCAGGAATAGCTGGGTGGGTGCTGGGGAGCTGGACTGAGGGTCCCAGAGGGGCAGGAGAGCTGCAGTGGGTGTTGAAGGCCAACCAAAGCATCACCTGGTGGAATGTGGTGCCTGGGCATTTCCCGTTGCTCAGAGCTGGCTTTACACCAGGTCCTGCCTCTCTGCTGTGGGTCTGATGCTGCTCTCGTGGCTCCAGGGGTGGCCAAGAGTTCTGTGTGCTGCAAAATGTTGCTGCCACCATTTCCAGCCTCCTGCCCTCAGTGCAGTAACACGCAGGGGACAGCCTGGCCCGGGCTCTGCAGGGTGAGCTCTCTGGCCCTGCACCAGACACTTGTTTGGAGGCAGTGTAAGAGGATCCAAATGAGCTTGTCCATTCTGTGGGACTCAGTCTTTGGTTTTGACCATAACTGAGGTCTCCTGTGAGGAAGCAGAGCCTCTGGAGTCACCCAATTGTGTAACAATCTCAGCTTTTGCACATTTCCCCATCCCTCATGAAAGCAGGAGCTGAAAGTGTCAAGCACAAAGGAGCAGCCAGACATTTTTTATGATTGTTTTAAAAATCCATGCTGCTCTAGATGATGAACTTTTTTTTTTTTTCCAGGGACATTGGCTCATCAATTTTTAATTCCTGAGCTTGGCAGCACTGGTTGAATTAGAAAGAGAACAACTGATTTTAATGAGCATAAGATTAATGCAGATGAACTTGGCTGGAACTGTGATCCAGCTGAGGAGAAACGATTGTCTCACTTCACCTCCCAGCTCCCTCCTCGGTGGGCTGTCCTGGCCCCAGCATTAGTGGAGCAGAGCACATTCTCATCACAGGCCTTCACCTGCAGAGAGCTGCTCATTAACCAGCCTGAGCACACAGGATGTTTTGCACATTAACCCTTGGTAGCTGCTCTGGACCCTCCACAGTCCTGTGAGGTGGTTTTGGCTCTTGACTGTGCAAGCAGAGAAGGAGGAGTGTGAGGATGGGTGTGCATCGGTGAAGGAAAAACCTCCCCTGTGTGTCCACTGGATGGGAAGGAAAAGATTTTTGGCCACCACAGCTCCAAGAAAGGTCGTGATCTACACCTGTTTCCTATCCCTTGGAGAGCTGTTTTTTTACTTATGGGTCATATAAATAATATAAATATGATGTGATAGAGCCCAGAACACCCCTCACTGGGCAGAGCTCTCCCACTGCCCCACGTAACCCCTGAGCTCAATGACTTGCTTCCCTGTACACCTGAAATTACATATTTGCACAGTGAGTGGTTTTATTATGGAGGAAAGATGGGGGAGGCTGAGCTGAACTAATTTTATTTGATTCTGTGAGTAACTGGCAGTTTTATATATCTGTTTTATTTTTTTATGTGTTTTAATCAGGTAGTGCTTGCAGAGATCACTTTGCTGCAGGTTTATCCTGCTTGGGCTGGCATAATAAGGAGTATCCCAGGAAAGCACCAGGAATTGTGGAGGAAAAGGCAGGACCAGCAGCTGGTGAGATCACCCAGTGACTTGTGTCCAGGTTTACAAGGACCTCCTGCCTGACGCAGGACAGTGAGGCCATGGCTAAGCCACAGCATCATGTTCTGCTTCAATATCCACCCTCAGGGTGGAGGGAGGAGCCATGCAGGGTGTGTGAGCACGCCCAGCCCAAGGGCTTTGTGGTGCCTGCAGGACCCTTCTTATCCCACGGGGATTAAAAGAGGGGACAAAGCAGTGGGACTGTGAAGGCAGCTGGAGAGGAGGTTACTGAGTCTGTTCTGCAGATCTCAGGGCTCTGGATGGGAAATCTGTGAGGGCAAAGGGATGGCAGGGCTAAAAGGCATCTTATGCCCCATCTGGGTTTGTACCACCTCCGTTTCTGTAGGAGCTGATGTCAGAATTGGCAACATCCATCCCAGAGCCCAGTGGTTCCAGTGGGGGCTTTTGGAGACCTAATTCCCAAATACCAACACCCCTTCTGTGGTCACAGCTCCTGCCACTGGGCAAAGAAACCCAGAGATAACCAGGGCTGGGGGCAGCACTCCCCAGGAGCCCTGGCTGGGATCCCTTGGGCTTCACCCCAAAAAAAATCCTTTGGGCAGGGGGAGCAGAGCTGGGCCAGGATGGAACGTGGCAGCTCCAGGGGTGCATGGCGTGATCCCCCTCCAGTGCCCAGAAGATCCAGGGGTTTGGAATCATCAAAGCACCTCCCACCCCAAACCCACAGGTTTTTTCTGCTCTGTGTTACCCACCCACTGGTGTCCTGGCTGGGGCTGGGGCTGTGCTGCTCACATGGCCAGGTGGAGATGGCAAGGCAAGTAATTTTTTTGGCTTTTTCACATTTTCAGCTTGTTACCAACCGTTGTTACCTTCACATCTGTCAGCTCAGGAGAGAGCCACTGCTTTAGCTCTGTGTCACCAAGGAGGGCTTAAACATTGCCATTAAAAAATTCCAGTCGTGCATCATCTCCTCAGACACACAGGAAGAAACCTTTGCAATTAGATTCCCCCTGCACTGGCAGGAGGGCAGAAGTTCCTCCTTTTTTTCTTCTCCTGTGATGATGATACTCTGTGATTTTAGAGCATCAGGGAAAGGGAGGGGGGAAATAAAAAAGAAAAGAAGCCTGTTTGATTTTCCTCATTATGTTAAGCCTGGTTTTACTTTCTGATTGCCAAAGCATGATAAATGGAACAGAGATTACCTAGAGATTTTCAAAGATTTGCTTTCAATTTGATTTTTCCTGAGCCTCATTAAGCCTGCACGTTTTATCTACACTTTGTTTTTACAGTGGAGTAGCATGACCATATATTAATAGCCATATTTTTTTCATTTGAAATTAAAACCAGGTAGAGGCTTCTCATGCTTTGCTTTCAAATTCTATTTTTAAAAAATATTGATCATGTGTGTGTTGTTTTCTTTTCTCTCTGACCCTGCTGGCTCTGTAAAGGACATTCACTAGGGGAATGCTTTCAGTCCTGAATCTCCAGGCATTACTGGGCTCAGTTTGGTGGATTAAGGAACATATTTTGGAAGGTATAATGAGTAGATAAAAGAAAAATGTGGCTTTCAACAGAGAGGCAGACAAGAAAAGTAAGGTTTTAAAGCAGGAGCTCTAAAATTGGGAGTTCTAGAGGAGCTTAGATATGATAAGATAAACTGTGATGTGCCCAGTTGCATCTTTCAGCAGAAAAATGCCATTGGAAGAGCTTGTCCTCCATGATTTCAGGAGAAATGGCCAATAATCATCTCATGGCTGAGAGCCCCCAGGCTCAGCCTGTGTGCTGCTCTCAGAGAGGGGTTTAGGGGAGGCTGGCAGGGCCTGGGCATGATCAGAACATGGGACACACACACAAAAGGCACCCTGATGTTCCTGGTGATGTTTCTTCTGCCAGAGCTGGGAGAACTGAGCCACCTTCTGTGTTTTCCAAGTGTACATCTTCCTCTCCCTGTGCCCATCCATGAGCCCACAGAGGTCTTGGGGCAGCTTGAAGATGTGATGAAGAGGTGTCCTTGTGCCTGGTGTGGGAAACAGCTCCTCATGTGCATGGGGACAGTGTGACAGTGCAGGAGCTGGCTGTGTCCTCCAAGTCCCTGGGGAAAGGGCTGGAGGTAAAAAACCCCAGGCAAGTTGCTCTGTTGGTGCCCTGCCTTGTTATAGGAATGGGAAACGCAGATGCACAGAGGGGGGTGAAGACAGACCACCCTCAGGGTGCCACTGCACCAACCCCAGTGAAGCTCTTCATCCCAAGACCAGCCCAGACCCATCTCCAAGATTCGAGGTTCTTCTTGTGCTGTTCTCCTCCAGACATGACCCCAGGAGCTCTGCTTGAACTGGAAAGCAGCTCTTTTGGAAAGGTTTTCTGTACTCAACAAGCTCTAACAACAACAACAATAACAATAATAAACTGCCTTTCTATTTATAAACAAGAACAGCATTGAGAAGCTCAGCTCATGTGGCCGCCACTGCTCCAGTGCTCCCTCCCCACCCCGTGGCTCTCACTCTGCCATCAAACTGTTGGTCTCTGCTTACCTGCCAGAGCCCCATTCTGCAAGGGAAAGGGCATTTCTTGGGGCTCTTTCCTTTGGATACACACACATGGTTTTTTCCTCTTGTTTATAAAGGAAATGCTTCTTTTGAAAAACAGGGATTGTTTTTGTAGCAACTCCTACTCTGCTTCATAAACCAAACACTTCCCAAGCACTCCATGTTTCAGATGATGTTATGGTTAGTGCAATGCCAAGTGGGAAGATCCAAAATGTATATCTTGGTGGAGCCAGGGGATTTTGTTCTGCCTGACTCCAGATGTGGCTCTGATGGGTCCTTTTGGCCAGGCCAGCTGGACATGGGCTGTGTTGGGGCTGAGCTGGAGGAGGATTTGTGTTGACATGAATGTGCTGTAGCCCAAGGCCAACTCTCACCCTCCTGCAGTAGGGGAGCATCCCCTCTGCTTCCACTGGGTCAGCTCAGGCTGAGGCTCAGGGCAGGATGAAGGTGCCTTTGCTGGTTCCAGTCTGACAGGACTGGGCATGCACTGCTGGTTCTGGTTCTCCCCCCAGTGTTGCCCCTGCTCCCCTTCCAACAGCTCTGGGCTCTGTACCTGCTCTTCTGGGAGAGGCTGGAGAGAGTTTTCCCTCTGGAACATCCTCTCACTATCTCTGCTAGATACAGGATGCCAGATTTGATTAAAATGCTCTGATCTGTTCTGACAAATCCTCTGTTACAAAGCAGATAATAACCAGTAAATCTTCCTAAATAAATCCTGGTTTTGGATCTGTGCCCACACTTGTTATTCTTTTCATACCAATTAAATGCTTTTTCTTGCCCTGAACTTGGAGCATCTTCAGCCCCTTGAAGGAGAAAAGAGGCACAGATTTATGGCTGCTGAAGGCTGTGTGGGCCTGGGTGGACTGTTAAGACTGTAAAAAATGAGACACTGATTTGACATCATTGGGGCACAAGTGACCAGAAACACTTTCCTTGGCTGAGCAGGGATTAAAGGTTGCAGATATCTATAATCCCAAACTGCAGAGAAAAGTACTGGGATACCTTTCCATTGTACAGGATCACAGAATTATTTGGGTTGGAAGAGACCTGAAATTCATGTAGTTCCAAGCCCTCTGCCACGGGCACACCAGTAGTTCAACAAAAGTGGCACCTGGAGGAGAGAGAGGAATATATTGGAATAACACCCATTCATTTTTCCTCTCTCTTTCTTCCGTATCATTGATATTTAGATGTCCCTTTGGCAAGGGGGAGTCCCAGGGACCATCTGCCCCCAACCCAGAGCAGATCTGATGCCACTAACGAGGTCTTTGCACGTCCTCAACAAAGGGAGTTTCACCATGGAAGAAGAGAACATCCCTGCTGGTAGTGGCTGCTGCAATCCTGTGGCCACCAGCCACATCCACAGCACCTGTGGCCACCAGCCACATCCACAGCACCTGTGGTCCAGCTTTTTGACCTTCTCCTTCCAAATCTCTGAATCCCCGGCGTGGATCCAAAGCCTTCTGACGGCAGCGCTGAGCTGCAGAACAAGGGTCTGGCTTATAAAATTTGAGCCAAAAAACCCACCCCAAACCCCCAACCAACCCTGGCGGTGCAAACCCGCGGGGTGGCCGGTTTTTTGGGAAGGGATGCAGGGATGCTCGGCGCGTGCACCGCCCGGTGTCACCAGGAGGTGGCACAGCGCGAGCGGGGATGTCGCGCCGGGACCCCCCAGCGCGAGCGTCGTGATTCATCCGTTCCGGGAATGAGGAGAAAAGTCTCGCATCTTCTTTCCCAGAAAGCCACTGTGCAAAATCCTCGCTCATGGAAAACGAACAAACAAAAAAAAGAGGCACAAACTCCGCGTTTGATTTGGAGAGATGCAAAAAACCGAGCCCGTCTGCCCCGGTTTGAGAGCGTGCAGCTGTCGCGACACCCTCTGGCTGTCGGGACACTCGCTGGCTGTGTCCCCGTGGCCTTTCCACACCAGCAGAGCCTCTGCTGCCTCCTGGTCTGCCCCTGGTGCCCTCGCTGCCCGCTCCAAATCCCAGCAGTGTGCTCCTTAAGGGAAGCCCCGTCGTGGCTTGGCTCACATTAACAGCTCGCAGAGGTTTTCCCCGCAGAAGCAGATCCAGCAGCAGCCACGACAGCAGGAGGGGCCATAAAGGAGAGAGAACAAGGGGTCTTGTGGCCTCTCAGCCTGCAGGTCTCCATCTCCTGATTCCCAGGTGGGATCCCAAGTGTTTTCCCCGCAGGAGGTGTTTAACCCTTGTGGGGTCGCTCTGTAGGCACCTGAGGCTGAGCTGAGAGATGTGGAAATGGCAAAGCAGCACTTTTTCCCTCAGCAATGGCAATTTTCCCTTCCTAGCAAAGGCAGAAGGAAGAGGTCAGCCATCAACAGCTGCACTTGATCTTAGAGGCCTTTTCTAACCTTAACAATCCTATGATTACAGAGCAGAAGTGTTTGTTTTGACTGAAACACTGACCTGCAGCCCTTCTGCTGGAAACGTTGCACAGCCAGAAAACTGCTGTGTGCATTTCACTTGAACAGGTGATTGTGGAGTGCATTGGTAAAACAGAATCCCACAATGGTGTGGGTTGGAAGGAACCTTAAAGATCATCTTGTTCCAATCCCTGCCATGGGCAAAGACACCTTCCACTAGACCATGTAGAGTCACATCCAGCCTGGCCTTGGCCACTTGGCCAACATACACCAGGCCACTTAGCCCACAGCTGGTTTGTAACCCCAAAAAGGTGACTTATTGCCCCCAAAAAGAGTTCCTTCTCTCCCAATTTTCCCTTCTTGGGTTTACATGTGCAAAGTTTACTGAAATAGTTAACAGTGAGTTAATGGGGTGCCGAGGGAACAGCCACCCAGCACCTCCTTTGGCTGCTTTTTGGGGTCCTTTGGGTGCAGCAGGACAAGGACAGGACAAGTGACCACTGTCCCCTCCCCAGCTGCTCCCCTGCCTGGGGGTCCCTAAGCTGGGGGGGCGTTTAGCAGCTCCCCAGGGGTGCCTTTTCCTTGCATCCCTCCCACTCAGAGTCCCCATCTGTTTGCCATGTATTTGCTGCAGCAGCTTCCAGGAAAGCCCCAGGACAGGGACAGATGTTCTACAAATGCAAGAAATCAGATGTAGAAGATGTTGTGCAATAATTTACTCACCAAAGCCCATTTTTCCTTCTCAGTCCCTCCTGAGAGGCTATCACAAATCTCTGTGTGAAATGTGGTGTAGGCCTGTGACACGATGTTGGCAGGAGGCTTCTGTCCTGTCTTGAGAGGGAAACAAACAGCAGCTTTAAGGCCAGTTATTTTTCAAATTGTAGGGAAAAAAAAGCAAATAAAAAAAATCCCCTCATACTTTCTTTTTTAATTCTTTCTGAATTCCTACTTAGCATCCTGAGAACCCTTTAGAGGATTTGCATGTAGAACATGAAATGAATTTCTCACAATGAGGCCAAAGAAAACCAAGGTCCGTGGGTGGAGGAAGCTGCAGCCCATGCCAGCAGCAAGGAGGTGTCCTCAGCTGCCTGAGGTGAAGCCAAGCACTGCCCCAAATCCTCCCCACAGCCTATGGTACTTGCTTTAATTAAATAATTAATGCTCCGACTCAGTTCATCTGTGACCACAGTACTGAAACATCTGAAAAAACCTTAAAAAAGGGGTTCCTGGCTCTCAAGGCTTTGGGGCACAGAAGGAGACAGAAAAAGATAAAATAGATAAAAAAGTGGATTACACAGATAGATAAAATAGATAGGGAGATAGACAGACAGACTGAAAGAAGTTGCCCAAAGCAAGGGCAAGGGGTCACCTGTGAGGGCAGATTATTTATAGGCCTTATTAGAATTTCCTATGGCTGCATCCATTTACCTGGGAGAGACAGATGATGATGGTAGTGACAATTCTTCCAGCAAACTCGTGATATTTTACTGCCATGACTACACAGATAAACCTGTTCCAGTGTACCTCAAATCCATAGGAAGGGTTTGCCTTTGGCATCTGTGATCCCACTTACATCCAGCAACCATCTCTGACCAAACCCAAGACCTCTCCAAGGGAATTACTGGACTAGATGGCTTCTGATATTTGGAAATAGCCAAAACTCATCCTGAAAAGCATGAATCCCTGCAGGAGGGATGTGTTCCACCCTCCTACCAGTGGCATCCACCATGACCACAGACATTCAGATGTGTTTCTGGCTCAGCTGCTGCACAGCCCATGGTCCTTCTTGCCTGTCCATAAACCCCCATCTGATGTCTGTGCCAGGATGAAGATCCATGGCCACAAATGAAACACCTTCATTTTGCCTGGAACACAAGTTCATGAACTTCTGTTATCATTCAGGCCTGCCCTAATTGAAACATCATGTCTTACACAATCATCTCTTTCTCTGTCCCCTTCTTTCACTCTTTTAAAAACCATTTCCTGATTTTTCCAGCTGGACACACCATCCTTCTTCCTGCTTTGAAGCAAATATTTTGTTGGGTTTGGCTGCTGTCACAGCCACACATTGTCCTCTGCCTGATATTTTGTCCATCTGCTGCTATGGAGAATATTTTGAGCTGAATGTCTCAAAAGGGTTTTGAGGTGCTGAGTCGAATCAGGAAGCACCAGTGCAAGAGAAAAATCTCCTTTCTCAGCTTTCCTGTGTGGAGCAATTCAAGCTGAAATGCCTTAAAAATTAAATGCTGAGAGATGCTTGTTACAACATCCTGGTCCTCAAGTGCTGTGCTGGTTCCCCTTAGCAGAGGGGCTGATTCACCCTGCAGAGCCTCCACTCGTGGAGGTGGAATCCAGCTCTGATTTCCTCTTTTGTCTCAAGCGAATGGAAAAAGAGAATTGGACTCCTGTGCTGCTGAGGTTGCCAGCATCTGCCTTGCTTCATTTCTTCTGCTTGAAGAACATCTGGCTCTGCCCTGGGACAGCCATGCATGGCCAGTGGAGCTGTGTGCACTGTGATGAAGCCTCCTGAAGCCTGGCAGGAGATACTCATTGCCATCCTGGCATGGAGCACTCCATATTCATGGTGCCTCTCCTTCCAGAACACACACAAATAACTTTCTCTTTGATGCTGGTTCTGTCTCCTGGTTTTTTGTTTTTCTTTTTTCCTCTGGGTTGCTCTGAAAAAAAGATGTTTTCTGTCCAGCCAAGCAACAAGATCTGGAGGTGCCTGCCTGGAGGAAGCACACGTGGCCATGGCAATGCTGCTGGGAAGGGGGTACAGGAGGGGCTGTGAGGAGCTGCTCAGGACTGGAGCATGTAGCCTTCATCCCCCAGGGTGTCTGCAGGTAGGACACCATCTCACAGCCCTGCTCTGGGCTTCCTCTGCAGGACACCAGCCCTTTGCTTGGCATCATCCAGCTTTACGCTCCTCACCCTGCAGAAGTTTGTCTCACAGCTGTTTTGGTGTTGTGTCACTGCTTTTTGTGAAGTCCCTTGGAATTCTCAGAAATGCCCCTTTTTGCTGGTTTTGCTTACTTGCACTGAAGAAGAGTTGCTTCATTAACATTTGAACGAGACAATGTCCACCTCTATCCCAGCTTTGAGGAGACCTGCAAAGCCCTGTCATGCCTCTCCAGACCTATGGACTGTCCTTCAAGTACTGCTTTGCTGCCCAAATCTTGGAGTGAAACACTGTCTCCAAGCTCCCAAACCTTGAGCACACACATGCCTTGCTCCCCTGGTCCCCAGCACTCCAACCCTGCCATCTGGCACTGCTTTTCTCAGGAACCAGGAAGGTTTGGGCTGCTCCTTGCTGTCGGGATGCCCGTTTGGGACACGGTGCTTGGGGATCAGAGCTGGAGGCAGCTGGTGAATGGCCCTTTGTGAGCTTTGTTGCTTTGCTGCATAAAGGGGGCATTATTAAATCTATTAAATAAGAATCTCCCTGTTAATAAGATTAAGTTATTGCCAGTGTTACTGTGGGGAATGTGTGGCACCGACAGCAGGAGCTGCCTCGCCCCCTCCCTGCTGGGGTGAAGAATGCACCCTCGGGCACGGCCAGTACCCCCTGCTCGGGATCAGCAGCAAAGGGCACAGGAGGCTCGTGCTGTGCTGCAGAACAAGGGGGAAAATCAGGGGATCAGTGCAGTTCTGGAGCTGGTTCAATGCTGGAGCAAGGTCCATCCTGTGGGGATGCTCAGCCCCTGAAATCCCAGTTCTGGAGCAGGGTCCATCCCGTGGGGATGCTCAGCCCCTGAAATCCCAGTTCTGGAGCAGGGTCCATGCTGGAGCAGGGTCCATCTCTTGGGGATGTTCTCAGCCTCTGCAATCCCAGTTCTGGAGCAGGGTCCATCCCTTGGGGATGTTCTCAGCCCCTGCAGTCCCAGTTCTGGAGCAGGGTCCGCCCTGTGGGGATGCTCTCAGTCCGTGCAATGCCAGAGCAGGTAGAGCAACTGCAGCTGCTGGGGATGGTTTTCCTCCTGCAGCCCTTCAGCTCAGTACAGGGAAAAGGAGAGGGGTGGAGGCAAACTCTGAAGGGAATAGTCAATAAGTCAGTTCATTTCCAGGAAATGTCTCTCTTGTTCTCTTGCTCTTTTCTTTTCTTTTTTCTTTTTTTTTCTTTCCAATGGAAAATATAAGTCCTCGTGAACTTTTTGAGAACTTTTGTTCATTCCCTCTCGCCAGCTGAGCTCTGCTTTGTGCTGGTGACAGAACCCCTTTCTCCAAGCACTGGCCATGGGCCAGGCCATGGAGATCTCCACTGTGTGCTGGCAGTACCACAAGCCCTGTCCCCCTTCCCTCCAGGCTGATGCAAAGCCTCTGCTCCAACCAGCTCCCTTCTGGGGACTCTCCATAGGTCTTTTTCCTTCTCTTCCTTGTACGGGAGGTGATGGAGTGAGGTCTGGTCCTTCATCTTCCTCTGCAATGGAAAATGTCAAATACCATGGGAATAGTCAGTCAAACCTGTGGCAGTGGAGGGTGCAGTGGTTCCTTAGAAGGCACAACAGTGCAAGCAGTGTTGGAAGGAACTCTTCTGCCTCTTTCCAGCTCCAGTGTTGTTCTCTGTAAGACAGGACTTGTTTGCTGGTTCTTTTAGTACTGTTTGGGTCTTTACATCCTTCAAAGACCCCCAAAGGGACCCAGTTCTATCATGCTGGGTGGTAAAGAGACTTCCTGGAGGGTCTCTGTGTAAGAGCAGAGACACAGAGGGCAGAGCAGAGGGAAGCCAGTGTGTTGCAGAAGTTCACTCAAACCAGCAGCCACTGTAGCAGAGAGACCAGCCCCACCAGCAGCATCTCCAGAGGTGCAAACCATGAAATACTGATGAGAAAACCTACCAGCAATGGGTCATACAAATGGGATTTATTTCAGGAGGCTTGTGGCTTTAGTTCCTCACCAGCACTGATATCCTCAGGGCACTAAATAAAACTCTTTCCTTGCACAGAATTCCCATGTCCTGGAGCTGAGTGTATGAACAGGTGGCAAAAGTGTTTGGTGAATTCACTTACTCATTTCTCAGGGATGGGGAGTAGAAAGGGAGCTGTTGTGCAATCAGGATGGAAATAACCAGGATCTCTCTAAATAAGTGTCCTACAAGTGCCAAAATATGTTTTGAAGCTGAGTGGGGAATATATACACAGTGATTGCAACACAGCCACAACTGGGATTGTATAAAGAGAATCTGAGTTAGTATTTTCTGTGAGCTTTAACCTTTGCAAATGAACTGGGTACGGGGTAACAGGGGGAAATCACAGAATCACAGGTTTGGGTTGAAAGGGACCATTAAAGGTCATCTAGTCCAACCACTCTCCAGAGAGCAAGGTGATTTTCCACTAGACCTGGTTGCTCCAAGCATTGTCCAATCTGGCCTTGAATATTCCCAGGGATGGGGCAGCCTCAGCTTCTCTGGGCAACCCGTGCCAGGGCCTGCCCACCCTCACTGTAGAAAACTGCTTCCTAATAGCTCATCTAACCCTGCCCCCTGTCAGTCTGTAGCCATTCCCTCTTGTCCTTGTAAAAAGTCCCTCTCCAGCTCCCTTGTAGACCCTTTTGCTACTGGAAGGGGCTCTAAGTTATCCCTGGAATCTTTTCTTCTCCACACTGAAGAGCCCAGGGTGGTTTCCGGAGGAAGGACTGACGGTCACTCACCCAAGTGTGGAGACAGGTCAGGGCAGAGCACTTGCCAAGCCAAGCTGGCAGAGACAGTTCAATATGGTGGGCTGCAACTGCCTGACCACCACACCTGAGCCCTCTGCAGCACCTCCATCCCCAGGGGAAGGAGCTGTTCCTGATGGTCCCCAGCAATGATGACAGATGAGGATGTCACTGCAGTTTCTATAGAGACATTTATTGAAAGGGTATAAAAATATAGTGCAAATTTCACTAGATGTATTTAAACTCATGGTAGGCAAATAGTCCCAGATATGGGTGGGAGAGGAGCTCACAAGGTCAGCAGCGTGTTGGAATGCCCCCAGATCCAGAGATGATCCTTCTTCCTGCAAACCTTTCAGTCCCTCTGTTCAGAGCTCTGCTTGACAAGAGCTCTCTCCAGTGCAGGAACTATTTAATCAACCAGCCATTGGCAGTGCAGCTGGGGTAGGGCTTGAACACCTGCAGGGTTTGGGTGAGATGCCTTCTCCTTCAGAGAGGAGCTGTTGGCTGGTGGTCACTGGGGAGGCAGAGCCTGTTCCCCTCTCTGTGATACACTGATAGTGGCAGTAAATGTGTGCGTTTGGTTAATACTGAGTAAGGCATAAAAGAGCATCTTGGGCCTTTAACACTCCTCCTGCTGAAGCTGTTTCCATTCCAAAGTCCCATCCAAAGTCAGATCAAAATTATCCTTTTCCTGCTCTCGGGAGAGTTCCAAAAACACCTGAAATGTGCAAGATGAAATTCAGATTACTTTCCTGGCTTTCACTGGGTGCTGTGATGCTCCTTTACAGCTCTGCAGCCTCTGTGAGAGGTGTGTGAAGCGGCTTTGTGTGTGGAGAGGGTACCTGGTAGCTGAGACTCACGTGTTCTCTGGTATAACCTGCTGAGAGACACCACCTGCCCACAGGTAGATCCACACAGTAGGTTTTATCCACCAATTAATTGACAAACATTCCTCATCTTTGCCACCAGCTCTGTACAAGCAGCAATAACCTGCTGCTTCTGGAGCAGCCAGAGAGGCTGGGCATGGGCACCTACCAAGGGCATCCACCCATTGCTGTGTGCCTGGCTCAGGGGAGTGGAGTCTCTGCACTATCCTCTAGTACAGGATACTTTATCCAGACTTGTTCCCACTATGCTAAATCCCAGCATCAAAAGAAAACCAAACCATTTATCACCACTTTTCCAGCCAAGGACCCCCCCACCCAGCACCCTCAGGTAGTTTTTTGGTGGAGCTGCCACCTGCCACTGCACCAGCCCAGGTTTTCCTGCAGCCTTTGGTCCTGCTCAGGCCTTTACAGCACAACTAGCCCTGAAATCACCTACCTGAGTCAAAGTATTCAAGGAGAAGCTGTACTCCTCAAGGTTGCAGCTGCGTTTGGCTGTGGAGAAATGGGAAAAGAGTCAGACATTGGCAGTCTGTGTTCCACCTTTTCAAAAAGTCATCTTGTTTTGCTCTCACCTTCCTCTAGCTTGGAGAAAGACTGAGACAGGGGCAGTGCATCTTCCATTGGGACCTTGTAGACAAGCAAAGAGGGGAACCTTCAAGAAAGAGAAGGAAAGGTGATTCTTGCTCTGTAATAGGGTTCTGGGATCCAAAGTTTTGGGATGTTTGGATGTTTTGCTGCTGGGATTGCAGCAGGATTGGATGTGGTGACATTATCAAATCAGGTCTCCATACTGGGACTCTGAGCTGTTCATCCTTCTCCAGCTGTGTCTGGCCATGGCCCTGGGCATACTTTTAGGGATGGGGTGGTGTTGAAACCACTATTTGTCCCTTATGTTTTAGTTACCGCTCCTGACGGGCTGCACTTGGGAAAATCTTCAAAATCTCAGCATGGAGAAGGTCCCTGTGCTCTGGATCCTTGACCTTGATTTCCAGCAGATACCCTTTGCCAAACTTGTTCTTCAGGTACTGAATGGAGCCAATGCACCTGCAGGGGAGGGAGGAGCAAGAAGAGAAGTTGGTGTGAAACCGTTGCCACCTCACTGCCTGCTCCTTCCTGAACGATACATTTGGGGGGAACTTCATAAAGCCCACGGTGATGGGCTCAGGCAGGTGAGGTCAGAGGACAAACATGGGTTGTTTCCCAGCTGTGCCATGTGCTGGCAGTGCTGTCACCCACCGCAGCTGCCCCGACACCAGGATGGCCACGCGGTCACACACGGCCTCCGCCTCCTCCATGTAGTGTGTGGTCAGGATGGCTCCCGATTCCTTGGTTTTCAGGGCATCCCGAATCGTCTTCCTGAGGATCAGAGGGAAAAGAAAGGAAAAAATAAAATCTAGAACTCCCTAAAAATATCAGACACTTTCTCTTATACCTTTGTCCCTCCAAATGCCTCTCCCCTAAAGCAAGTGTAACATCTTCACATGCCACCACTTTAGACTGATGAGCACATGGTACGACTTTGAAATAATGACAAAAAATACTTTTGTCTCAAGTCTCCTTATGAATTCTTTCAAACTCCATTTAGGACTGTCATAAAATTTGAAACAAGGATGAGTGAGAATGATTCTCTCTTCTTGCTCCTGCTTGAGCTAGACAGAACTGAAAAAACAGAGTTTCCAATAAAACCATTGGCTCGTGATGAGCAGCATCAACTGTGGTGGAGTAAAACACTTTTTACCCAACATTAGACACCTCCTTTTGGCTTCCCAGCCCTTTACCACTGTGGTGGCACAATGCCTGGGCTCCTACTCACCACACACAGCGCTGCCCGTTGGGGTCCATGCCAGTGGAGGGCTCATCCAGGAGCAGGACGGAGGGGTGGCCCAGCACACACACTGCGACACACAGCTATGGCAACAAGGGGGCAGTCAGACCTTCAGCAGGCCTTGGCACTCTGTCTACAAATTGCTTTGTTTTGGGGGATTAAGGTTCTGATTTATAGGAAATGTCATTTTGGAAAGGCTCCTTTCCATCACCCCACTGTGGGGAGCAACGTGCTGCTCTCCCAGGGGGCTCAGAGCACAGGTTGGTCCCTCCACTCACGGAGGGCATTTTTAATTTGTGCTTTGAGCATTGCAGTTCCCACTACAGCCAAACCAAAACACACCTTCCTGGTTATCCCAGCAGATAATTTTCTGGCTTTTTTTTTTAAATAGTCTTGAAGCTGCAGAGCATTCACTATTCTGCAGGGAAAGGGAACAAGAGAGAAAAATAACATTTTTGTTATTCTAAGTCAATACTCTCATCAAGGATTCCCAAAATGACAAGGAAAAAAGGAACTTTCTTCCCCTTGCTCTTGACTCCTGCTTGTTTTCATTAAACATTTATTGTGTTATTAAAATGTAAGTGAATATTTGAAGCAAAGTGTACTGAATAAGCCACAAGCTCTTTTCTAAACCCATCATTACTGTCAAGAGCATCATAAATCCCTTCCACCTTGCCAGAGTCAGCTGAGCAGGCAGGACTTGGCACCATTTCTTGTCATGCCAAACTGTAGCATCAGAGATTTTAGAAATCTGCCTAAAGATAACATAACATAACATACTCAAAAGGACATTAGTGGTAAATTAAAAAAAAAAACCCTCCACTAAACACACTCAGGAAAACTGGAGCTTTTCTTAACCCATCACTGCATCACGGCACTCAGCACAAAAACACTTTTGCAGCTGCATTTCCTGAGTTTCTTAGAATCACAGAATGGATTGGGTTGGAAGAGACCTCCGAGATCATCAAGTCCAACCCTTGGGCCAACTCCAGTCCCTTTACCAGATCATGGCACTCAGTGCCACGGCCAAGCTCAGCTGAAAAACCTCCAGGGATGGGGAATCCACCCCCTCTCTGGGCAGCCCATTCCAATCCCTGAGCACTCTCTCTGCAAAGAAGTTTTTTCTGCTCTCCAACTTCAATTTCCCCTGGCAGAGCTTGAGCCCCCCGTGCCCCCTTGTCCTATTGCTGAGTGCCTGGGAGAAGAGACCAACCCCCACCTGGCCAGAACTTCCCTTCAGGTAGTTCCAGACAGTGCTGAGGTCACCTCTGAGCCGCCTCTTTCCATGGTTACTGTGGCTCCCAGGGAGCTTGGATTTTCTGACCCCCTCCCCTTCGGGGATAACACCCTGGGGAGCCTCGAGCTGTACCTGGTGACAGCGGCCTCCGAGTCCTCCCTGCGCAGCCCCTTCACAGCCGCGTAGACGCGCAGGTGCTCGAGCACGGTGAGGTCCAGCCACAGGGGGTTCTCCTGGGGGCAGTACCCCAGGCAGGCAGGCCCGTGCTCCTGGGAGGCTGCTCCATCTCCCCTCTTCATCAGCACCTGCGTGGCCACCAGGGTTGGTTTCCTCTCACACAGCCTTGTTCACACACGAGGGTGTGATCACAGCTATGGGTTTCTCTGGGGGTTAGGGAAGGAAACGCCCCAGAGCCAAGGAGTGATTTCACAACCCTCATTTACATGCTTTTTAAATATAAACATGGCCATTTAGGGAGAATGCAACAGCTTGTCAAAGTTAGAAGCAGCTCACAATATGTTTTAGTAATACATTATTTAATTTAGTAGCACAATGAATTACCTTAAAACCTTGATGACTAATAATGCTCTGACAAAAATTACAGCTTAACCTTGGTGCAAGGTTTACATTGTTATCAGGAATCCATCCCTTTTCTCCAGCTGTCTCTTACCTGCCCAGCAGCCGGGGTTGTCTCTCCAGTAATCATTTTGATTGCTGTGCTTTTACCAGCTCCATTGGGCCCCAGAAGTCCTAATACTTCTCCTAGAAAAAATATATATAATTTCTTAGGAATACTCTCTACTCAAGAAATACATCACAATCCCACAAAAGAAAAAAATTAAACACAGCATACTAATATCAAAGACCATATAAAATCAATAGTTTTACTTATAAAACATGCTCTGAGAGCCCATAACATTTCAACTCTAACTGATGATGTGAGTCTGAGCTTTGCTCCCAGAAGCCACTGCTAAAGAGGTCCTGTCTCTCCAGGATCTACACGATTTTAAATAATGGATAGTCAAAGGTAACTAATTGGATGGATCCACACCATGTGGTTCATTAACACATCAGCCCCAGACCAAACTCCCCTTAATGACAGAGCAAATAGATTTGACCTTTATGTCCTTGCTCAGATAACTGAGACTCTGCAGAGAATTAACTCTCTGGGTATGATCAAAACAGGCCTAGGAGAACAGTCCCAGTTCTCACCTTTTTTAACACAGAAGGAAACATTTTTGGTGGCTGTTTTCTTCTTCTTCTTAAAAACAGAGCCAGCTTGCTTTATTTTGTATTCCTTGCACAGATTGCTGACTATAATGACTGATTTCTGCAGGCAAGGAGGGAGAAGTAAGGTTAGTTTATTATCTTGGATAGCATTAATCCTTCAGTAATATTTTTTCCATTAAAAAGGCAGAAAACCTTCCAAAGTCCTTTGTTTTATGGCTCACCAAGGATATGAGGTGCAACTGGGCACTTTATCGTCTGTGTTCCTCTTAACAGCTTTCTCCTCTATCCTGGTGGAGCCCAGATTGTACTTTTGGGAGTTTTATTTTCCCAGTGAGAACAAAACAGTCAGAGCACTGACCTTCTCTAATTGATAGTTGGTGGTTTGGTTTTTTACCAGGTATAAAATAAAGCAGAACAAGAAGGACAACACTGAGTTGTACCTCCTCCTGACTCCGAGCTGCTATGGCATTCTTCACTGCTTCTCTTTCAGCTTTAACATCTTCATCTTCCTCCTCCAGCTCTGTGGGGTGCTGGTGGCTGCTTTCTTTTCTTGGGGAAATCCTGAAAACCCACCAGATTTGTCTTAGGATTTAGTTCTTTAAGCTTTTTCCCCACCAATGCATTTTGGATGGACCAAGAGTGAATGTCCCTCTGATTCAAAGTTTCTTGTGCTTTTAAATTATTTAACACTATCATCATCATCATCATCATTAAATATTTATAATCTTTCTGTGTTGTACAAAGACCCAAGCTGGTACATCCCAGAGCACAGACAACATCATGTGGAGCTACTTATAAGCTTGAGAGCTGCTCTATATTATCACAGCACTGCAGTGTTTAAGGGGCTGTTTTAGTCATTAAAAAATCACCAGTATTAAAAAAACCCACAACCCTATTTTAAAATAAGGAGACAAAGACAATAATGCCTGTAAGGAGAAGCAGTGTGGTAGGAGCTGAGATCTCACATGTGCCTGTGGTGCTTATGTGTTTATACAAACCTAAATACTGGGTCCTCTCTCAGAACTGCTCTTCCGAATTTCAACTCCAAATAGCGAAGAAGGAAAATGAAAGCCACGGAATGGATGTAAGGCTGAAAAAAAAGAGGTTGCCACATTAACAGCCTTGCCTTCCCTCCTGCTACAGCTGGCACGGAGGTGGTGGCAGTGTTACAAAATAAGTAGGGGGAAAACACAGTGTGTGAAAATGAAGTCCCTTAACATCTAAACTCAGGGTAATCCTGAAGGCTGTGAACTCATCATCACTCAGCAACACTGCAGAAAATGCCAAGGGCAGAAAGAAACTCCAATTCACAAGGTAATGGGGCAGCATGAAGTGATTTGGGTTTAGTCCCTTTTCCCTTTCCCACTTCAAAGGTGTGAGGTTATTTTATCTGTCATCCAGACCCACCCACATCCTCCTGCAGCATGAAATGAGCTCAGGGGTTTTCCTGCTTCCTCATAACTGAGGAGGGGGTTTGGGAGACCCATATTCCTAAATGAAAGTAATGGTCAATGTTTTCTTACTGCAAGGGCAGTGAATAGTGCCTCTTTTTCTGGAGTCCAATCAAATACCTCCATTCCATCTATAAAAATCTGTAAGAATAAAAAAAGAACACCATGAAACCCATAATTCTTTAGTCTCCTTCTGGTTAATACAATAACATTCAAAAATGCTTTAATAATGGACAAAGCTTCTGATTTGCCCCAAACATTCACCATACAGATGAACAAATACAGATGTTTGGCTTAGGGCACCCCAGTCCTACACCAGAAAATGTCCCAGCCCCCAGTGCATGTCCCAGGCTCTCCTTCCAGGGGTGATGCCCTACCACAGAAGGACATCTGGTCTCCTCTCCTTTGGGTCCCAGGGGAGAAGAGGCGGAGACAGGTGGGACAGGACAGAGGAGGAGTCTCTTCCACTTGGACTTCATCCCTAAGTCATTTATCATTTATAAGCAGTCCTGTAGAGAGCTGGAGAGTTTTTTTAAGTTCTCAGATGACTTTCCACTTCCACCCTCAGCAGACACGGAGTAAAGCACCTTGTGAGTATTCCTAATTCTCGCTCACTTTCCATGCAAAGCAAGATATGTGACTTCAAGTTTCCTCTTATGACTGTTCAAGCCAAGTTGCTTGACTTTGTGGCTACCTCATCCTGGAAGTGTCCAAGGCCAGGTTGGACAGGGTTGGAGCAACCTGGACTGGTGGAAGGTGTCCCTGCCCATGGCAGGGGGTGGGACAAGATGAGCTTTAATGTCCCTTCCAACACAAACCATTCCATGATTCTGTTCTATGATTCTGCGACTCTGCATGGAAAGAATTAAGAGTGCTCACCTAACCTATAGCCACAGCTCAGCTGCAGGGAAGGAGCCCCCAGCCCTAATGAACAACTGCAAAAATGACACCTGACCCAAAATACTCATCTAACGACACTCTCTGGCCATTTGGGAAGGGCCACTCAGAATGAGCCTTCCCAGACTTGGCTCACAAGGACCCACAGTTGTGTTTTATGCCTCTCCTTGCCCATCACCACCACTCACCTTTTGGGTGTGAATCATAAGAGCCAGTGGTGGGTACACAGGAATCAAGAGAGACAGAACATAGGTGGAGATCCTGGGGACTGTAAAATCCGTGACTCTACCGATGATAAAAGAAATAAAGCACACCTGAAAATAAAACAAGAGCATCACTTAGCTGATGGGAAGGAGCACATTTGGTGGCTTTTAAAATTGTGTGGGTTTAGCTTTGCAATTCCCTGTTGAATATATTAAAATGGACACAAAATGGTGGTTGAGAAGGTTCTTAGCTGTCTCTGCCTGGGGTAGGCTGCTGGTTTGGGCCAGCTGGGGAGACTTCTTCCCAGACACAAGGCTGCTCCAGACAGAAGAGTGAAGGTTGAGGTCCCATTCTCTTAATTTCCCTCCAAACTCATGCCAAAAATAATCCATGTCCTTCCAGTCTCGGGCAATCTGTATCTAACCTGATGGCTCCTGTCTCAACACCTTACATCTCTTGGATGTTTAGCAGAGTGATAAATAACTTTTTTTACCTCCATTCCTGCACCAGGTTCTAGCTCAGGTTAGATCCAAGTGTTTCCCCGTGTCACAGCAGGATTGAGGGAACAGAACACGGTGACACAAGTTTAATACAGAATTGACTGCTATACAACACATACCCATGTGTGTGTTCCACATCTATACTTGGTGTTTTGACACCTGGTTCATCTTTAAGATCTCAAGACACATTTTTGTAAAGTCTATGGTGCGTTATCCAACCATGTGCTTACCACTATCAGGATGAAAGACCAAAGATCACAGCTCCATCCTTTGCGAGAGATGAAGGAGATCAAGTAGATTAAGAGAACAATAGAAATTCCATAACCCAACATCCCTGTGACCTACAGAAAAGAAAGGACTTTCAATGCAGAAAATGGAGGGATTCAAACCACCAGAAAGCCATATATAGCAATAGGGATGGGTGTAAATGATCATGCATTAAAATCAGAGCATTTAGAATTACCCCAATTTTACTGCAAGGTATAAGGGTTTGTATCAAGGCAAGATTTATTGCCTTTTATTTCCAGCTAGAGAAATCCAAATGATAGGAAGTGAAACAAGGAGAAAGTCAGTGAGGACACCCAGAGACGTCCCAGAGCCATCTGCACCCACAGTGTCTCACCTGCCCCTGCCCCTTCTCCAAGCATTACCTCAGTCCCTCCCAAGTGAACAGCAACAGCAAAATGGGATGTACCAGCAAGAAGAAGGTGCTGACGCTCCCAGAAATCTTGTTGCTCATGGCAAACTGGAAGCCAAACATGGAGAGAAGCAGGATCCAGCACAGTGGGATGTCCACCAGTGCCTGGCCACACCAGTACGCCGAGGGGAAGAGCCCCGAGATCCGCAGCTGGGCACGAGCTCCCACCTGGGAAGGCACAATGCAAAGGAGAGTTTGCTGTCAGTGCCTGGTTGGCCACCTGCAGCCATGGGAATGGCTCCAGGAAATAAAAAACGTAATAAAAACCTGGCATCATTGTGATAGTTGCAGAAAAATTTGACCTCTTTTTGTCTTTTAGCATTTTGTGCTGCTTGCAAAGCTGTTCAGGGCAATGCAGATCAAAACATCTCAGGCTGATCATTGCAGATCAAACCACCTCGATAACCTCAGAGTCAACCTAAATTGATTCTATTCCAGCCTAAATTATTCTATGCTTCTATACACAAACATCCTTGTGGCAATGCCATTGTAGCCCCTTCTGCCCTGCCCCTAAATCTGCTCCATTTCAAGGAATTTACCTTGTAATCCTGCATGGATCCCATTGCAAAGTGAGGAGGGAAACCCGGGAATAAGAACAGCATATAAAACAGGTAAAAGGAAAGAAAATAATTCCAGTGTCCTGCACTGCGCATCTGAAAACAGAAGAACAAAACATTTGTAGAAAGAATCTGCAATGTCATGCAATCATTCATCTTACTGCATTTCTCATGGGTTACAGGACACTATGAACAAAAAGCAGGATTTGAAACCAAATACTGGCAGGAGGAAGGTTTTCCCAAACCATTGCCCTGCAAAGTGTTTGCCACTGGTGAGGAGAGATGGGCGGTGCAGGTCCCACTCCTCCTTCCCAGACTTGGGGTGAGCTCCCTTTTGTGGGCCACAGCTTGGAAGATACGATGTAGAGAATAAAGATCCTCCTGGAGAAGCCCTCCCAGCCACCCTCTCTGATCAGCAGCCCTTGAGACCCACAAGGAAAAAAATCAGCTTCAGTTTCCCTGAAGTCAAACGTGGTGGTTCCAGAGCCAGCATTGAGGATGGTGGGTTTCCAGGCACAGACAGCCCTATGTGACTCCCCATTAAAATCTGAGAGCTTACTGAGGTTTTAAACTGTTTTCTGAGCCCCTCTGGTTTCACTTACAGAGAAGGGATGACTCCAGATGCGGATATGGCCGGTGGAGTTGAGGGTTCTCAGCAGGGAGTTGCTGATGATGTTCACAACCACAGGGAAGCAGTTCACGGCCTCCAAGTGGCACAACACGGTGAACCTGTAGCTCTTCAAGGAGCAAGAAAACAAGATGAACACTCTTAGCTTTCCCCCTCTGTAGGGAAGCAGTAAAAAAAGGAGCACATGGGGAGAATCCAGGTCTGAAATTATTTTGTTTACACCTTGTTTGCTAAAAACTGAATTATGAGGTGTTGGAAGTCTGTATCACTGTGCTAAAAAAGGTAAAGTTTGAAGGGGAAGGTGAGGGAGATAAAGTCTCCTATAGCATGCAGTGTACTGCTTATAACCTTTGTACCTCTGATCCTTAGTCATCAGGGCCATCCCACAGGGAGAGCTGATGAAGAAATCTTGCTTATTCAGTTGCTGGGAAGAAACTGGAGGAAGAGAAAACAAATCCTCACCTGACCTTCGCGAGACACTTTGATAGCCCCATTGTGTTTTAGTTCCTCTGTGATGTTTTCCTCGCTCGTTATTTCCACTGTGAGGTCTTGGCTCTGGAGCACATGGATGAAGTCGTCAATGCCTGTGCCTGGTGTGAAGGCCAAAAGCAGAGGAATCATAATACTGGAAAACAAAGGAGTCTTTGAGGGTTTGATTTTGAGTTTTATTTTTAAATCTGTGACCACCAAACAACAACAGAGGCAGTCTGGTAACTGTGGACACCATCCAGCACACGTGTGGTGGAGCACTGCACGTTAATTTTCATGCAGTTATTGGATTTCAGTCCCATTGACTGAATTTTCATACTGTCATTTTTTTCTGCATTTTTTTCAATGCTACAAAATGTATCCTCCTTTGTGATGAAGAGAACAGTGCCATACTCTGGCCAAATCACATAAAATAGCATCCACTCATGGGAATGTGGAAGCCAAGACAGGAAGTAGCCCATTAATCTGACTCGGGATTAGTGAGACCTTTCGGGAATGTGGTGCCTTGTTTGAGAAACCCACACACTGAAAATGCAGAAATTGTTTGGATATCTATTTCTTGGGTAGAGATCTGGATTTGGGGAGGGGAAAAACTGTCCCATCTCATCTCATCTCATATCCTTTTTCACATCTCACATCAGGATCTCACCAGTTGCTGAAGCCAAAGTGGGTTTCCTTCACAGCCCTTCAAAGACAATTCCCATGTTCTTCTGCCACAAAATCCTTCATCCCCCCTTAGATCCCCCACATCCTACAACCACCTGCCCTGTCACCTATTTTCCTTTGGAACAGCAAGGAGTCCCAGAACATGGAAGGGTGAGGAAAGGCTCGTTCCCCTCACCTGTGTTGTTGTGGACCAGGAGCTTGGTTGTCTCCAAGTAGGATGTCCTCCCCAGGGGCAAGAAGTACCGTTCAGACGTGAGCTCCCAGACACTCACACTGTGCCAAACAGCAACCAGGCACAGTTGCAAAACCAGAGGAAGCAGAAAAACCACATAGAGCAGCAAACTACATAAAGAGAGAGATGAATAAACACTCTGAAAAGAGACATTCAGCAGAAATGTGTTTGCATATTAGAAATGGTGGATGATATTGAGGTTATCCAATGTTCTTCCTGATAAAGACTTTTGTTAATTTTCTTAGAATCACAGAATATCCTGAGTTGGAAGAGACCCACGATAACCATGGAATTCAACCCCTGGCCCTGCAAAGACACCCCAACAACCCCACCCTTTCCCTGAGAGCATCATCCAAACACTCCTGTGGCTCTGGCAGCCTCGGGGCTGTGCCCAAACCCTGAGGAGCCTGTTCAGTGCCCACCGCACTCTGGGAGAAGAACCTTTCCCTGCTATCCAACCTAAACACCCACTGACACAGCTCCAGCCATTCCATCGGGTCCTGTCATAGGTCACCAGAGAGAATTTGATTTTCAGAAGTCTCAAACCTTGATTATTCACAAAGATATTCAAAATTTAGCTGGGAGAGGACCTCAGATCTGGAGTTCTTAGCTTTATAGGATCATGAAAGGCCTTTCAGACTTCCTTTAGATACAAACTTTTCATAAATGAACATCCTTCTATTGTTTCTTGTAGTCCACCAGAAAATGACAGCTTGAACCCCAGCAGGGGCAAAAGAGTTCAGACACTGGCAACATGAGAGAAGTTTAAAAAGAAGTGCAGAGGAAGTCTGAAAGTACTCTCTGTACACACCAGCTTATTTTAAAATCTCCCCTTCCATCTGAAATACAAATGTTTCTAAATGATTCTTTTCTTCAGAAAGAAAATGGATTTCTCTTGCATAAATTATTCAGTAGAGAAATGAAATGCACAAAACGGAGATTTTGTGTTACTGGCACTGGAAAAGAGGAAGTTTTCCACTCCTCTGAGTGCAGATTACCAAGATCATTCATAACTGAGACCTGATGTTAATTAACCCAAACTCCATCAAAATAGGGGTGTGGAAATTGTGTGGTCATGTCCCGTTCCAGACCTCCAGGGGAGAATCCCTTTGGTACTTACATTGACCGCAGCTTTTTCACGGAACTCTTGTGCTTTAAGAATTGCACCCATGCCATGGCAGAGACCTGCTGCCTCCAGAGAGCCAAGCCATCCACTGACACCTTCCCCATGTCTGAGAGCAGGAGGGAGCCCGGCTTTGCCTCATCAGAGCATCGTGGTCCTGCCTCTGCCCACTCCTCCCCAGGGACGTGCTCATCTGCAGAGAGTTCCCATGTGCACATTTATGTCTAAGGCCACCTTCTAGGTTGTAATTCATGAACATGAATTACATTCATGCCACCTTTAGAGGCCTGTCCAGGGGTTACTCCAGAGGAGCTGATCTCTTTGGCTTTGGATTTATATATCACAGCCATGACTGTACCTTCTTGGTCCACTGTGTCTTCTCCCTCCAGTTTCAGGAAGACATCCTCCAGGGTTGTCATGCTAACTCCATAATTGATAATTCCCTGCTGAGAGCAGCTGTCAAGGCAACTGAACAGATCTGCAGGACAAAGATAAAACAAGTGCATGAGCAGGTGTCTCCAGACCACTTTGGTTCAGCTGAGTCAACCTGACTGGAGCATCTCCCATAACAGAGAAAACAACAGAACAGTGAAGGTCTGGAGGAACACAAAAACACACCAGATCCACAGCTCATTGGAGATGTTTTTCTTCTTATCACCATCGTTTCAGACTGTGTATCCTCAGAGTAGTTGGGCTGTGGGGTGGTCAGATCATGGTGGGCACAGTGGGTGAGGGTCTGCCTGGTCACGGCAGGCACAGAGTGGGACCAGCTCTGTGGGGTTGTCTCTAATCACTGTCTTCATTTAACAGAAAGAAAACTGAACTCTCTCTAACACAGTTCAGCCTGCTGGGTTTGTCATTACAAGCAGTACAAAAGCATTTATTGCACAGTTTGATCTTAAACACATGGATGACAAAAATTGTGCAGAAATCTCAAAATGCAACAATTTTGAAGTCCTGATGTGACTCCTGTGGAAAATCTCCCTTTCCATTTCACTTCCCCCACATTTGTGGTTATTTTCCCCTATGAATAATTCCCAATTATGTTAATATACATTACCTGGGAATTTATTCACATTTTCTAATGGCAGTTTATATCTCAGCTCATACTGACGGTGTCCTGAGAACGTGGCGTTGGGGATGTACCGTTTAACCTGCGATGTCACGTTCTCCAGGTCACAGGACTCACTGACATGGATCCTGTCGGGTTCAAAAAACACAGATGCTTAGCTTTGGAATAAAACCAACCAAAACCCACCTGAAGAAACAACAGCTATCATTTTATGTGCTAGGATGCACACACAGAAAACTCTAGAACACCTCATTCATTCCCACTCTGGAGTAAAGTGCTGTTTCAGTTCATTTAACCAACTCTTAATTCATGTTTTGGTGACACCTACTCTACAGTTCCCCCTTACATTAGTTCTGGTGTTCCCTTGTACATACATATTCCCAGGTATCATGTCTTGGGACTGCAGTATATACCTTAAATGGTAACAGATCCCCCATTTTTTCTTCAGGAACAGAGAGGAACCGACACACTTCAGTCTCCCGTGAGAAATAAAAGCCTTGCGGTCTGGAGGAAGGAAAAGCCAGAGGAAATTATAGTGCACACCAGTCATTACAAACTTCTTTGGCAACTGCCCCTCCCAAGGGCTTTCTACCCCAGGGCTGCCCTGCAGAGATGCCCCGGGCCGAGCCCCTGCTCACCCGCCAGGATATCGGCCTCGTCCATGAACTGGGTGCTGAACAGGATCACCCGTCCCGCTCGGTGCTCCCTCAGGAGGCTCCACACCTGGTGCCTGGAGAGAGGATCCAACCCAGCTGTTGGCTCATCCAGGAGCAAAACCTGTGGGAGAGATGAAATCAGACATTCCCCATCACCAGAGCAGTTGCACATCTCTTGGGTCTGGTGTTCTGGAAGCCTCAGGTCCCCAGGGTGAGAGACCCAGGTCACCTTTTATGCAAGGGCAGCTGTCCCGGGAGCTGTGGGAGGTCAGGGAACTCTCCATCTGCTTCAAAAATAGACTGGCGAAGGGGGTTGTGAATTTTAAAAAATTAAATGATAAAATTTATTAATTTTAATAACTTTGAAGTCTGAAATCATGCACAAACCTTTAGCCAAATACATGTACAAGGTTTTAGTTGTGTTGGACCTGAATATTCCCTGTATCACAGAGCCGTGTCTGCTGCTTTGCTGCTTTACCTGGGGGTTTCCAAGCATGGCTATTCCAACGGATAACTTCCTTTTCTGCCCACCACTGAGCTTCTCAGCTTGAGTGTCTTGAATGTTACTGATATCCAGCAGCTCCAGAATGTTCTGTACCTAGAACAGCACAGAGATGTCCACTCGCAGCACTAGTTGTCCTCCCATCCTTCACTGGGGTTGATTTAGAATTAAATTAGATACTGGGGAGAAATTATTCTGTGTGAGGGGGGAAGGCCCTGGCACAGGTTGTCCAGAGTGGCTGCCCCATCCCTGGAAGTGTTCCAGGCCAGGTGGGATGGGGCTTGGAGCTTTGAATTTCAGAAGACACCACATCCAAGCAGACCCTTTGAGCTTCCCGGTGCAAAAGGAGCCTTTATGGAATCGTGGGGTTTCCTGCAGCCCCACGTTGCTGTGCAGTGATGCTTTCCAGGGGAACACACACTCACCTCTCTCTCCACCTCTTTGGACTTGATGCCCTTGATTTCTGCAAAAGTTTTCAAGTTTTCCTTCACTGTCAGGACTTCAAACTGTGTGTTGAACTGAGGGCAAATGCCAATGATCTCTCTGATCTCTTCCCTGTCTCCTGTTTTGGAGAGTCTGTAGTTGTAGATGGTGGCAGAGCCTGTTTACAGGAGTGAACGTGATGAGATGGAATGAACTGCTCTCCACAGCTTTGGAATCCAGGCCAGCCCATCCCAGCATTTTCCATCTTACCTTCTGAAGGGAAGGTGAGCCCACTGAGCACATTCAACAGTGTTGTCTTTCCAGCCCCACTGTGGCCAAGTAGGGCAGTGATCTGACCCTCATAAATATTTAAGGACAAACCTAGAAAAGAAACAACATCAAGTTTGGGAAGAAGTGAGGTTTCTTTGCCTCCACTCATTGTCAAAGCCAGGAGAAGTTAAGAAGTACAAGAAGTAAGAGACAATAATTAGCCAAAAGTGCATTAATTGACGTAGGGCAAAGCTCTGGAAACCTTTAATTGAAAGCATAAGGAGTTGCTCTGATTTTAGCAGAAAAGACAGAAATACAACAATAAAAAAATCTTCTCTTTAGTCTCACAAAAAATGAAAAATTCAAGAAAACCTGAACAAAATAGTAATAATTCTCATAAATTAATATTTGATAAGAATTTTCAAATAATGCAAGTGTTTTATTTCATTGACTGGCTGAAATATTTGCACAACTGCTTTTTTCTCATCTTTAACAGGAATCAATATCACAGCTTTCATACCTCTTAAAGCATCTGTCTTCTTGTCCTTCTTTTTGTATGCTTTTTTAATATTGTAGAGTCTAAAGAAAGGTAAGGAGGTTATTAGTTTGAGATTTCTGTAAATGCATTTCCCTGGTGCCCTTTTACATTTTTATGGGTCTTGCGTTAAAATGACAGAAATGGCATTAAAAAAATGTAAGTGGTAATGGGAAACAACTCTGAGATTCAGAGGTTTGGCGTCCTCTCTCTCCAGGTGTGAATGTCTCTACCTGGCAAAGACAAGGCCAAGCCCATTGCAACAGATGAGTTTCCCAATGGGTTGCTCTCTACGTTCTCCTTTTTGTCCCTGAATATTTAAAGTCCATAGCAAACCCCAAACCTGTTATTTTTATTGATTTATCTATATTTCACCATTAGCAATCAGTCTGAATTATTTAGTTAACTCATCTGTGTTTTATCTCTAATTTTTGTCTGTGAAACAAAGTGTTTTGCAAGAGCCTCATGAACATGAGAACTGCCTGGGTGAGTCCAACCCAAGGTGATGGAAGGAGCTGGGATCTGGGGAGCATTAAACCCAACTACCCAATTCAACAAGCATGGAGAGCAGTCCCTCCTCCCCTAACCTGATGGCCTCCTTCCCCCTGAATTCAGGGTGCACTGGCTCTACATCATCCCCAAGGAGCTCCTCAGTGTTGGCTGCAGGTCTGGGAATCTCCCTGGTGGAGCCTCTCCTGCTCCTCATCCAGTATGAGGGTTTCAGGCAGAAGAAAGGGGGCTCTGGGATGCCGTATTTGCCTGCCAGGAAAGCAAAGAAGATGATCTGCCATTAACCAAAGCCACAACCAAGATGCCATCCAAGACTAAACATTTAGGAGGGTCTAATAAGTACTTGGCTGCCCCAAAATTGGTACTTTATTCAGTTAAAAAAGCAAGTTTGGAGCAGAGGTAGAAAAGACAAGAAGTTTGGCTTCAGGGCTTTATTTAATGAATTCAATACTTTATGTAATGAATTCAAATATTGTTCTACACATTATTACACTTTAATCTCATAAATAGTTTAACAGCAGTATAATTAGAAAAAAACACTAAATACCTTTTTGTCTTTGATTCTGTGAATTGCCTGCATGTGCCAGGGGCACAACAGCCAAAACCCAAACCCTGTTTTGGTTGTCTCAGAGCAGCCCATCATTTCCTTGATATATTCCTTGCAACCCATATAAAGAGAAAGTATAAAAGAAGGAAGTAGGATCATAAGCATAAATCAGACCCACCTGGCAGAACTTTGTCGAAATACAGAGCCAACAGCATGTACAAGACTGAGTCAAAGGCCAGCATAATGTAGGTTGAAAATAAGAAGTATGCTTCCTCCATCAGGTTGGAAAAAGAGAAACCCATTCCATATTTTTCTAAATGGAAAATCTGAAAAGAAAGGATGAAGAAGAAAAACTTTCAGGCTGGAAAACTGTGCACGTGTCATCAAACAGTGAGTCCAATTGTCTTCGTTAACCTGGAAATCATCTACAGCACTGACCAATTGTTCTTACTTTCTAGAGGGGAAGAGGAATAAAATCACAGGGAATAAATTTGCTCCATGGAGAGATCTTAATGCTTCAATCCAAAATTTTCCAGAGCAATCCAGAAACAGAGAGAAATATTGGAATTTTAGAGGAAATAATCCAAGAAACATGATATTGGCACCCTTGATGTGAGGGAGTCATGACAAAAACTGGATAATTTTACATAGTGATTGATTTAATCATATGGTAAATTAGCAGTAAATTCTGTCTCTTTTTCTGCTGGTGCAGAAATTTCCTCTCCCAGGCAGATTTTTTAAATATATATAAAGAAATCAAATATTAGATTACTGGAGCTAGAAAGCATCACTCAGAGCTATGGAGATATGACAGATGGAAAACTGCAGAGTCGTCCCAAGTGGGGATGGAGGAAGGATGGCAGCAGCAGGAATCCCCAGTTGTATTTGTACCATCTCTGCTACCAGGAAGAGTCTCTGCAGTGAGAGGGGAATGATGGGGCAGCCAAGAGATGATGTCCCTGATGTCCCTGAGTCAACTCCTGGGCCCAGCCCTGAGGATAATGGTGCTGCTGTGTGCTGGGATGGGCTCGCTGGGGCTTCCTCAGGGTCATGTGGGAGCTACAGAAATGCACAACAGCAGAATTTTTGTGTGACAAGGGCCGTGGTTGTCTTTGCTTTCATCTGCTTTTAAAACAGGGGAATGGGATGGGGGCATTGGAGCCCCTCTTTGCTGCCCAGCAGCAGCTCAGCTCCCATGGAGGCTTCAAATCAGGATGTGGATATAAGTAGGAAATACCTGGAGATGTTACAGCTGGACTTTGGAAAGAAGGATATGCCTTCCTATGCCTGTCTCTGCCAGCAGGGGAAGGTTCAGCTGCAGAGGTGATGCCACATACCTTGGCAATGCCAGTGTTAAATGCGAAGGGGCAGAAGAGACCAAGAAACAACTTCAGTGATTCTGGAACATGTTCTATCAGCACCGCCAGGCTCAGGCACCCAAAAATAAAGATGATGAAGAACCCCATGGAGCTGGTAAGTTTGGAGGTCTTGAAGAGGGAGCAGAGCAGGAAAACCAGATGGATCTGTAAGAACAGAAGTTTCCTTCAATCGCTGAAGGAAATAATTATCTTTAACAGCAGCATGCCCAGTTGCCAGGCAAACAGAGCTCTGATGAGCTGAGTATAATACAGTACACTAAAGTCTTTCTTAGTGGGTTGATCTGAGTTCCAAATCAGGCCTTTTGTAGCCTGTCAGACCTTCAGGCTGCAAATCAAAGCCGAGTCACAGCAGCCACTCAGCTGTTTCAGTCAGCAAGGCCATGCAAAGCACAGCCCTGAGCACTGTGCAAAAAGCTCTGGAGTAACATTTAAGTGCACCAAAAGTGATAAATCATGTGGTAAGAAAATTTGGCTTTAAAGCCTGACTTACACATGCCAGGCCATAGAGGAAAAACAGCAGCAAGACCGCAGGGAAGCTGCTGACGAAGAAAGGGTCCCGCAGCACGAGGGCCGTCAGCAGGCAGGACATGATCAACACATAGAGAGAGTACAGCAAACTCCAGGAGAGCCTGGGCATGGAAAAGGGCCATTACACTGCTGGTTCATTAATAACTGTTGTTATGACTTCATCTGCCACATCAGAACCATTTTAAATTTAATTATGAATTATTTCCCACGGTCAACTCCTTCACTTAATAGACAGAACATGGAGCAAGATCCACCTGAGGAGGACATACCCAAGGAAGAAGAGTACACCAGTGTCAGGCTCAACCCTCTGGTTTGTCCTTAGAGTGCTGGAGAAAACTGATGAACTCATTTAACTTATGAACAGACTGCACAAGTGCCCAGGAACACACTGACTCTGACAAACATGTTCGAGTTCAAAAAGAACTCACCAAAAGGCAGTATCCTGCAGCCCCATTGTGTTCATCAATACTTTGAGCTTCTTCTTTTCTCTTGTAACATTCATTGATAGGAAATACATGAAGGGAAAGAAGCACATCACGACAGTGATCATGAAATAACTGTGCTCGATTGTAATCGAGAAGATGACACTCCGGGACTTCATTCGGACTCCAGCAATTGATTCCATTTCTTCCCAGACAGAATGATTTGTCACTGTCTAAAGGGATTAAAGGTCAGCATTTTACTTATTTTCTACAGTGAGATGTATTTATATAAGAAACTTTCTGACTCATCCTCCTGCAATTGATGTTTTAATGCAGCTTTATTTTCTGACAAACCCATTTTTATAGACACAATTTTGCCCTTCTTGTGTCAAGTTTAAAACCAAAGGATGCCTCCCTCAGTGGCTGAGCTGGCTCACCTCTATGATGGCAGCATCAATGCTGGCCTGCAGGGACAGGAACCCTCTGTACCAGTACATGGGGCTCTGGCAGAACCTTGAGGAGAAATTGTAGCAGCTGTCTGCAAAGTGAAGGGCATCACAGGTAAGAGCACTGAAAGGTGGTTGATTTTCACTACAAAACGTGATGACAAGAATACATTTGCACCATGGGAAAGTATTAAAATGGGTAGTGGCAAAAACCCCAATGAACAAGCCCCCACAATTTCTTCAATCACTGAACATACGTGGATTATTCTGACAAAGCAATGCCTGTCCATGCCAGGCAATGACCCGCCCAGGAATTCTCCTTTGGCATTACCTATGTATCCAAAGGCTTCATTGGGAATAGGCACGTCCACAGTACTAAACCTGAGGTGATAGGAGAAGTCGTCCTTAAATACAACCCCTATAATGTCATTGGTCGAAATCCAGGCTTTTTCCAGGGCTTTCTCATTGTCCACTGCCTGTAGTTCTATACCTGTGGTGTGTAAGAAAAATATTTCAAAGAGTTTTTGTATGTCTGGAAATGTGTCTACAGGCATTGGGAGTATATTCTGCTTTTTCAGCATTGTAACTCCTCCTTTCCCACTTCTCACTGAGATATTTACCTTTAAATACTTTGTGTTTTACCAATTAAAAAGTGCAGCTCAAAAGAATGAACCAAGGTGTCTTTAAAGGATTAGGAAATATCAGGTAAGGCAGAGATTTACAGTTCAGAAGAACACAGTGGCCTAATGAGTAATTTAAATATCAGAGAAGAAATATTTGTGAAAATGGAGGATTTGGGGTGAATTTTCTCTCTTGGCCACCAAAACACAGTATGTGTGTAACAGGTTAAACAGTGAGGAAACTCAACATCTAAAAATTAAAACCTACCCTTCATGACAGAGCTCAAGGCCACTTTCTTCATGATGTGCCTGGTGGTGGCAGTGGCGGGTGTGAAAGCCACGGTGACCCCGGTGGCATTATAGGCAGGGTCATCCAAGCGCCCCAGCTGGCTGAGGGGCACCTCGGGGTACCGGCTGCTCCACGTGAATGCAGACACGATGAACAGCACGGGCAGGAAGAGCAGGGACAGCATCCACTCCTGGGCACGGGGGAGAGCAGGGAAGAGGCTTTAATGACATACAAAATATAGCAGTGTAAGAGCATGTTCCTTGAGGGATTAAAAGCTAGACAGAACCAGTCCCACAGGTTTCTTAGACACTAAGATGTTGACGAAGAGGTTGAGACTCTTTGCATTGTGCCCATCACCTCAGGAAACCACTTTGCTCAAAGAGCCCTCCTGAGCTCTCATATGTCACAAACCAGACATAAAAATCATCAGTTAAAAAATTAAAGCCTCCAAGTGTTCATTACCAGTCAGGCTTTACAACAGTACTTTAGCTTCTAATTTTACCCAGAGAATTTCATGTCTAGGGGCAGGCAGGCACTGGCCACTCTTAGTGCTTAGCTATTGTTTTCTGGTTTTATATTTAATTTTTTTCTTACCTGAAAGCTCTGCATCTTCATCCTCCACTTGAGAAGGACATTTTTCCACAAGAGAATTTTAGTTTGCTGGATGACACTCATGTTTCTATGCAGTGTCTTCATCTTTGAACCTACAAACGATTTATAAAAGAAATTACTTGCTAGAACAGCAGCGACTGCTTTTGTTTGCACAGTCCTTGCAAATGTGCACACTTTTTACAGCAGGAAAGGGCTGAAGCATCTCAGATGTTGTGTGCTGAGCACAAGCCACCCCCACAGCACGGGGGCCAAGAGACCTCATCACGCTCAGCACACTCCAACCCTCCCAGCTCAGCAGCAAACACTGGTTATAACCAGAATTCCAGGCTTTCATGCTGCACCATGGTGAGGTTGGGAGGAGTTATTTAAGAAATAAAACAAGGCTGTACCATCCTACATGACCTAATTGGCTTGGGTGGGCTTCATATCTGAGGAATAACAACAATACAGGCAATTAAAATCACTACAATCCTCTTGCATGTAATTTTAATTGTGTTACGGGCTCCACACCAAGTGTTGAGCAACTCCTGGCTGTGGTGTGAGCTGAGCTCATTTGAAAAACAGCATCAGTTGGAGGCAGCTGGGAGCAAAGAGAGGACAAATTCTTGGAAGTGGTTGGGAGAGATGTCTTTGCTGGGATATTAATGAAAAATAAATGAGAGAAAAACAGGTAGCCATGAGCGTGCATTGGTGTGTCACTCCCAAAGACATGGCACATCCTCAAAAAGACCTGCTCAAAAAACCCCAAGGAATTTTTGCCTGGATTAATTCTGGAGGTGGAAACTGCAATAAGAAGGCACAAATCTGGCTGTCAGACTACTTTGCAGATGAGATATGTGCGTATTAACCATCAACAAAATAACTATAAGTAATTTTAATGAGCAAAAGGACTAAGTGCCCACTCACACAGCCAAACTGCTCTGCTGTCACATCTGTAGCTAAAATCTGCTTTCAAACAAGATCCTTATCTTCTAGAAAGGATTCTCAGGTAGAAATGTCAGAGCAGTTACAGATTTAATCCTTTCAAGTCTTCCTGTCGTACAGAAGGAAGATTTATGTTGTCCTGTTCAAGCTTTCCTGTCACATGGAAGGGAGATCTGTGTTTTCCCGTTCCCCTGGGGGACGATGGATCACAGTGCTGACAAGCAAACTGCAATTTATTTTCTTCCAAATATTTACACTCAGCCCCTGGGAGCAGCCTGTCCCAATGTAAAGAGACAGCAGGCACTGAAATGCTGGAAAAGCAGCTGCAACAGATGGTCTTCCCTGGGCACACACTGCCAACACTTGCACTGGCACACAGGAGGGCAGGGCACAGACACAGCCCCGGGGCAGGAATCTGCTCTGGTGCCAGCAGCTCTGAAGGGATTATTTGTTAACAGATGATCTTACTAAACCCAGGTATATAAAAATTTGAGTTTATCCTAAGTAGAGACATCTAGACTTCCTCGAGGAAACCAAAGTAAAACTTGCAATTGCCTGGTCACTTTTTCACCCAAGGTGAGGTGTAGGATGTTGTTCATTACCTGTCTGCACTTTCACCCTGACACAGGGCTTGTGTCACAGCTAAAGCACGTTTCAACTTTGTCCTTTGTTCTAACAGTCACATGGATTAACCTGACAAGCTGACACACTCAGGAGATCCTGGGTGGGATGGAGAGCTGGGACACCAGGTCCCAGTCATGGACATCCCATGTGTCCCCACTCCTGGTCACCTCTTGGTGCTGACTGACCCCAGCCACTGCTGCAGAGTTTGGGGAAATGAGGTAGGACTGATTTCTTTGCTCCTGCACTGTTTCAGGTGAAATTTTTAAGAGATGGACAAGAATTTAAAATTCAATCTTCAGCTTACCCTGCGTGTAGGGAAAGGAATCTGTTCCTTGTATATGCTGGATTAAAGTATGAGCTGAGCCGAACCTACAGCATCCTCTTAGTGCCAAGAAACACTGGAAATAAACCTCTGCTGTCAACTGAGCTCCACTTGTGTGCTTATTTCCTCTCAAAGCAAGGTTATTCCACTTATTTCCTCTCAAAGCAAGGTTTAAAAAAAAGTCTATTGCCTTTAAACAGCCCCTAAACTTAATCACAAGCTTAAGTCAGCCTGTTAGAAAGATGCCCAGTGCCCCACCTACACATCTGTATCCTCACCTCGCATCATTAACGGAGTTACGATTTACTGGGTGTTTTCACACCTTTCAAATAACATTTTTTATTCGCTTTAGGAAGAATGGTTAAGTCTTACCTTAAGGGGAAGGTTTGGAAGGGACCCAGAGCTTGTCCTTCACCGTGTGCCTGTGGAAGTGGAGATGCTGAAGTTCCCTGGGATGGACAGCCCGGCTGTCCCAACTCTCTCTGAGCTCCTTTGTCCACGCACTCGTTTTTTCACTCAGGCACTTCTGCAAAAGGCATTCCTCACACTATCACTTCTCTTTTCCCTGGCTTCCTTCCCCCTTCCTCCTTGGCAGAGTTTCAGTTTTATTTGTGTTATAAAAAGCAAACAGAGCACTTTGCTGTTGAGTCGCTGGAGCGGATTCTCTGAAGAGCTGCTCAGGAAATTCTTGAGTCTGGGCCAAGAGAAGAAAAACAAGCCCAACAACAAACCACACAAAAATCCGTTCTCTGGCAAACTCCATTGTGTTTCTCAGTGCAGCAAGAGAGGCTGAAGTCAACAACGATATCACAGCACAGGCAGGGAGGGAAACGGTGGCTCTCCCTCCTCTCTGAATGGCAAAGGTCGTGTTGGAAAACTGCTCCTGTGCCACCATCCCCGGTGCAGGAGGAGCAGTGAAACTCTGCCTCCTGGACAGAAACAGCTCTTCTGGTTAAAAAACATACTGTAAACATTGAAATAAACATCTCTCGATGAGCTCTGAGCCTCTAAATGGGCTGGGTTTGATTTCACGCCCAGGCTGTGGAGCGCGGCTGCCCCTTGGTCTCCCACCGCAGCATCCCTGGGAGCAGCACGGCTGAGGGACCTGTGGTGGGAGGGAGCATGACCAGCTGGGGCAGAGGCTGGGCTTGGAAATGGAGCTGGATTTGCTTCCCTCTGCTCTGCCTAGCAGGAAAAAAACACCCCTAAGATTTCAATAACATTCTGATGCTTCAGAGCAAGGCAGATTGCAGAGGCACAGTAAGGCAGGACACAGGATGAGGTTAAGACCTGTCCCCAGTACATCTCCTGGGTGTCCAGACCTTCTCCACCCCTTTCAAAGAGAAGAAAACCCAACCCTCAGGCAGAGAGGTGGATATGCCACTTCCCAGTCAGTGAAGCTCAAGCAAAGACCTCCCTGCCCACCTCCTTGACAGAGCAGTGATGTTTGGAGATCCACATGGAAAGCAGCTCCCTGCGGGTGTGGGTGGCTGCTTTGGGGACTTTTCCTGCCTGGAAAAGCCCATGTCTGAGCCACGGCAGCCACCTGCTGGTACCTGCTTGCCCACACCCCTGCCTGCAGTGCCTAGACACAGGTCTGCCTGCCTAAACCACCTGCATTCTCCTTGCCTGTGTCCCTCCTGCATCATCTATACCTGTATCACCAGCGGCATCCACAGGGTGGGTGAAGGTCTTGCTGCTCTGTCCATGCCATGGGATGGCACTGCCCCTGTCCCCCAGTGGGTCCCCAGCCCAGCCTTTCCCAGAGGATTAGGATGCTGGGGGACAAGACAACAAGGCACCAGGAGAAACACCTGGCTGCCTGAATATGGAGAGTTTCTATTATATTTAGTTTGGGTTTTTTTCTTTCAAATTTATTCTTTAAATGAAGCCCTGGCAGGCAAATGTTTCAGAGGGGATTCTGATCTGCTCAGACAGGGTCAGGGTGCTGGTGCTTGCCCTCATTTCCCCCAGCTCTCCCACCCCTCCCAGACACCCACAGGGATGGGTGCTGTCAAGAAGCCCACCCTGTCTTCTCAGTGACAGGGTTCAGCCTGCTGTCCTTCTTCAGCATTACTTCTGGGTCAAAGCACATCTCATTTTGACTCTGGATAATAATTGAAAGTTTGTAGATGATGACGTTAGAGCTGTCAGCTTTCACTACATTTTTCCAGATATTGCTGAGTCCTTTCCTCTCTGTGTGTCCCCAGTCACAGGGACAAGAAAGGGGCCAAGGTGACCTGAGGTGGAACACACAGCAATGGCATCTTGTGGGTCAAAACACAGACCCACATCCCTCCACCGCAAATCAACACCTCCCTGGCCCCATTACACCAGCCAGAGAGATGCTTTTCAGGACTGAGCAAAGTAAAGCCCTGGTGACCTCCTGCCATAGATGAGTGAGGTGTCAGAGCCTCCTCTGAGCTCGAGTATGATCCCCTTCAGTGACCAAGCCCCAGACAGAGCCACAGTCTCCCTCACTGCCTTGGGACCAGCAATTCATCCCAGCAGGGCTATTCCTCAGCACAACCAGTGGGTCAGTCTGAGCAGGGGTACAGGTGAACATCAGGCATCAATTTGTCAAAGGATAAAGGCTTTATTTATTAAAATAATAATTCTTTTCTTTGTGAGGCAGAACACCAGCAGAGCTGGATGTGCTGTGGTCTGGGTAACCAAATTCTAGGGCTGCAGGTATCAGTAACACGGATGAAAGACACTGAATATTTTCAGTATGTCTCCAAGAGTCAGGGGTGAAGGAGTCTCTGCTCCACAGCCCTGTTGGATGCTGCATCCAGGTCATGCTCCTCTGCATCCCTGATGATGTCCACAAATATCTGTAACATGACACAGAGGAATCAACCTATTATTGCCAAGGACTGACAGTTTTTATGCTGGTCATGGGTTATTTCTTCCTTTTGTACAGGTAGTTTCTAACCTGGAACTCCCATGTTAACGTACCTGTTGCAAAGTGTTCAATGACAAACTGTACTCCTCAAACCTGAAATTCTGTTTAGCTGCAGAGAGATGGAAAAAGGATCCTTAAACCCCAAATCCACATAACCAGTTTGAAAGCCAGCTCCTTACTTGATTGATTGTTTCCTTTTACCTGCTTCTAGCTTGGAGAAAGACTGGGACAGAGGTAGTGCATCTGCCATTGGGATCTTGTAGATGAGCAAGGAAGAAGTCCTGACAAGGTAATAAAAATGAAGTCACCATTTTGTGATTGAGCATCAAAGTTTGGGGGGCTTGTAGGGTAACTGTGCTCCCAGATAAATCATTGAGCAGGGCCAGTGGGAGCAGCAGAGCATCCCAGCACAGACCCAGCCTGGGGAGCAGCCCCAGGACACTCACCTTTCCTGCCGAGCCGCGCAGGGGAAGAGCTTCAGAATTTCAGCGTGGAGGGCATCGCTTTGGGCCGTGTCTGTCAGCCTGATTTCTAGGTGGTAACTTGTGCTAAACTTACTTTTGAGACCCTCAAGGGAACCGATGTACCTGCAGGAGAGGGAAAACATTGCTCAAACCACCACAGTCAGCAAATAAAGCAGTTGCTGGGGTTGAGCAGCAGATGTACCTCCTCTTATCCACCAGCTCTTTGTGTGCTGGTGAAACACACAAAACTGGTTGTTACACACTTGGGACAACCCAAATCAGGATTTTCTAGGAGGTTGGGAAGACAAAAATCCCAATAAACCCAACTCAAACCCCACAGCCCCCCAGACGGAAAGGCAGGTGTCCCCCTGGTAAGGGCTGTGCCCACCGGAGTCGCCCCGACACCAGGATGGCCACACGGTCACACATCGCCGCCACCTCCTCCAGGTGCTGCGTGCTCAGGATGGCTGCTCGCTCCCTGCTCCTCATGCAGCTCTGCATCATTCTCCTGGCAACAGAGGGATCGTGGTTACTGCCCAGGAATAGCCAAAAAACCCCCCTCATGCTTTATGTCTCACTCCTGGTTTACGTCCCTCCCTAAAAATAACTGACATGATAAAATTATTAGAAAGGGGATAACTATTGAAAAGACTTTGGTTAATTTGCTTCAAGATGACATGGATTCCAATGCCATGTTGCAATTTGTCATGTCAGCATCCCTCCAACTTTGATGCTTTTGGTGTAAACTGTAGGTAAAAAAGCAACAACAAACACTTGGGCTGAATGACTAAAGGAAGAAATACCTATAGTTTTTTCATTTTCTCTGCAGAAAAGAGGAATTTTTGTCATTTGTACCAAATCCATGGGTTCAGTTGGTGTATACTGAGATTTTTTTGGGGTGTATTACCACAAAGATTTACAGAAAGAGCTTCCTGCCTTCTGGGTAAGGAGTTCAACTGGTGGTCCCCCATCCCCTGGGCATTAGGAAAAAGGGAAAACACAGGTGTATCTGCCCCTGAGGCAGAACCTCTTGGCTGCCCAAGGGTTACTGCCATACGGAGGGTAAGACCCACCCCCATCTTGTTAAATCCCTCGGGTTTGCTGCTCACCACATGTGGCGCTGCCCTTTCAAGTCCATTCCTGCAGAGGGCTCATCCCAGAGCATCACTGCTGGATCCCTCAGGATGCTCAGAGCAAAGCTCAGCTGAAATGGGAACCACAGTGGGTCAGGTCTGCTTTACCTTCCCCGCAAAACTGTGAGCTGTCCTTGCTACATCGTCATCCCTGTAAATGTTTTCAAAACTGAAGCTCTTGATTCCAAAACGCAAGAGGAACAGGGATTAAAAAAACACCCAGTGCAGGTGTTCTCAGTTCATATTTTAATCCATCAAAATCAGATTTCCCCCAAACTCCTAAGCCTGCCAAAGATGAGAAAGTGCTTTTCCATCCCATTTACTGGCAGATGCATGTGGTGGGGCATGAAGAGATGATTACCTTGTAAATCCAATTTGTGGTTAGCACTTATTAGACACAGTGCAGGAGAGTGGGGAAAGAGGAGGGAGGAACCTGCCGGGCTGGATTCAAAAGCTATTGATGAAAATAAATGATCCCAGGAACTCACTCAGCTGAAGGTTCTCTGTGCACCACATCCAAGGTTTGCTCAATAGCAAAGACAAATGTAACATGTACCTTTCTGGCTTCCCCTGCAAGTAACTTCCTAGCTGGGGTCTTGAAATGCTTGAGGAGATCCAAGGCCTTTGCTATGCTGTGGGGAATGGAAAAGGAAAATACCAAAATGACCATTTTGCTCTGCAAACACTGGTCAGGGGTGCTGAGGAACCAGACACTGACATACTTGGTTTGGCTGACACACATCACCACCTTGGGTTACTTGGTGATTTTACTCCTAACTTGGAAGGTAAATGAAGGAATTTTTGCAGAAATTCAAGGCAGTAGGTGCAGCTAACGAGAGAAGCAAGTTATTCATGTAACTGGCCATGAACTGGGGCAAGTCCAATTTTTTCCTGACATTTTCTAGTCAAACAGGCTAAAATCTTTATTGGCAAAGGGCTGAGAACAGCACACAATATCAGATCTCCTCAGAAGATCCTGTTTCTCTAAGGTAAAGAGGCATTGAAGGTTCTGTCTCTTAATCAGAGAATATCCCGAGTTGGAAGGGACCCTCAAGGATCATCAAGTCCATCTCTTGGCCCTGCACAGAACTATGCCCAAGAGTCACACTATGTGCTTGAGGGTATTGCCCAAATGCTCCTTGAGCTCTGTCAGCCTTCGTGCTGTGACCACTAGCCAGGTTTATTAGCAGGAAAACCTTTCTCTGACCTATAGAATCAGAGTATCTTGGGCTGGAAGGGACCTTTCCTCTGCAGGGAGGAAGAGCTGGGAGCTGAGGTCATTTGGCTTCATACCTGGCGATGGTAAGAGCTGCATCTTCTTTCCTCATCCCTCTCACGGCAGCAAATGCCTCCAGATGCTGCAGCACCGTCAGGTCTGGCCAGAGAGGGTCCTGCTGGGGGCAGCAGCCCAGGCCCGCCAAGCTGACCAGCCCTGGGGAGGGGGCAGTTCCATCCTGGTCCCTGAGCAGCACCTGCACAAACACAACCACACCCGGGGTTGGGGTGTGTTGGAGTCACAGAATGGTTTGGCTTGGACTTTAAAGCTCACCCAGTCCCACCCTCTGCCACGGGCAGGGCCACCCTCCACTAACCCAGGCTGCTCCAAGCCCCATCCAACCAAGCCAAGCCAAGCCAAGCCAAGTAGTAGCCAGCTGAGTAGTCAGCACACACTTGTGAGTGGTCATTGTATGGTTGCCCAGAAAGCCTCATGGACAGGGTGATCCTGCTCCATCTGCCTTTTCACTACCACAAAATTTGGTGTAATAGTAGCAACACAAGACTCCCTTTTCCCAGTAATACTTTTCTGTTTCTACCATTCAGTCCCAAATCTGTAACAGCAACAGCATTTCCCCTCCCCCAGCACATGTCATTAGTCATTCTGCACATAATTAATTGATGGATTGTTACTGGTCTAATACTACCCACATTCGTTTTCAATTTCCTGATTTTGCAAAGCTGTTTATGAAGAGTGTTATTTTTGGGGTTTTCACATTTCAACATTTCCTAGAAGGGTTGTGAAATTTTAACAGTGGGTTTCCAACACCACCAAAGATTTTCTGTAGCCCAGACCCTTAAATCTGAAACGCTGGCTTTGATGAAAACTAGAACGTGCTTGAAGTAAATCAACACTTTCTTCTCCCTTCTGTAAATATCTGGGGTATCTAAATTGTACATACATGGCCATAAATTCCCTGACTGAAGGGCTGTGTTGCTGCCTTGTCTTATCACATCCCTAATTTATAAAGGCATCGAGGTCAGCTCTGCAGCTGCTCCAAAGGAGCCACCTACCTCCCCAGCAGTCACTGCTACATCCCCAGAAATCATGTTTATAGTTGTGCTTTTTCCAGCTCCACTGGGTCCTAATAGACCTAATACTTCTCCTGGAATAAATATGAGAGAACTATTAATAAAAATTATTAAGACCTTTTTCCATCTGGGCTAGGCAATATCTAAAAGTACAGTAGGAGAGAGGATTGTCCAATAACTTATCCCACAAATTAAAACTTTGAATGCAGGAGCCTGAGGTTCCTGGTTGCCCACAAGAAGATTCTAACAAAAAAAATTGTCTCCAAATGTGACCTTCACTTCAGATGTTAGTCATTCATAGGGATTGCAGCAAAATACTTGAACCTTTTTTCACACTAAAAGAAAGGTTTTTGACAGCAAGTTTCTTCTTTTTCTTAAAGATGGAAGTGGCTTTCTTGACCTCGTATTCCTTGCGCAAACTGTTGATGACAATGGATTCCTGTGAAGAGATGAAGAGGGAAATAAAACTCTCTTCCTATCCCATAAAACAGCTTATCTGTTCTTACCATTAAGTATGACTCTTTAAATGAGAAAATTTCTCAATTAAAAATCCAGGAAACAGAGCAACAGAAAAAAAAAAAGGGAAAATAAGCAGAATGACAATAAAAATAGTAGTGTCAGCGAAACTCCTTCGGGTGTTGGGGTGACCGTGGGCTGGAGGGAGAGATCAGACCAGTAGATCTGAGTCCATGAGCTCAGAAAGTAGAGATCTTAAAGCAGCTAAGAAAGCACCCTGAAAATGGAGAATGAGAAGGAGAAGAAGGCAGAGGGTTGGACTCACCTCGTCCTGCGGCAGGGACACCATCGCGCTCCGAACCCTCTCCCGCTCCGCCTGGACTTCTGGGGGCTCCTCCCCAGCAGGGTCCTTGTTCTGCTTGGTGACCACTCTCCTCTGCTGGATCCTACAAACCAAGGATGAGAGATGGCATCACTGGGAATCACTTCCAAAAAGGCTTGTGTTTCCCAGGTTGTTCCCAGGGCAGCGCCAATGCAGCCACTGCAAAATGTATTTAAACTCAGGGAATATCCTGAGCTGGAAGGGAATCCATGAGCTGTTCCACAGACAGTGTTTGTTCAAATATTTATTCATTTATTCACTGAACCCCACTGGCACCCTTGAGAAAATACAGGCCAAGTTTTGCTTTTCCTTCATCAGTAACTATTGACTGGTTCTCTGCTCCCCACACGCCAGTGATCTGTTCAAGGAGAATTAAAATACACACAGCAGGTTTCCAAAGCAATTTGGGCATCTAATCCAGAGTCCCAGAATATTCTGAGGTGGAAGGGACCCAGAAGGATCATCGAGTCCAACTCAACCCAGCTGATCACATTGGCTAATGTTTCAAAATTCAATACTTTCTACAGATCTTCTCCCACATGACTTAGGTGGTCAGTCTCCTGCTGTTGGAGACAGAGAAGCAGAGAGCAGGTGGCAGATGACCAGCCTGAGGAAGCTTTAGGGGAAGTCTCCACCCTACCAGAAGCAATACTGACATGTTTGAAAGGAGCTGAAATGCTGGATTTCAATTTATAATTTATCCAGCTGCAGTGAAATGTCCTGAAACTTCAGATACCACCCTTAATAAAAAAAAGCTTAAATCACAATTTTTATCCTCTCAAGGACTTTGTAGTTCAACTGATCTTCTATTGCAACACACTGGGTGGCAATTTGCCTCCAGACACATCCAGGGAAAATCCAGTAAATTAAGATGGAAACTGTAATGACCCAAATGAATTAAAAATCCCTCTAGATAAACTGGTTTCCTCCCCTCTAGATAAACTGGTTAAAACTGAAAATATGAGGCTTATTCACATTTTTCAAAGTGTCTTTAAGTTGACTCCTCCCCTCCTCCCGCTGTCAGGGGTGAACCAGGTGGGCCCTGCCTGACAGGGCAGCACCAAGCCCACCCAATCCCACTGGGATAATTCCGGCTCACAAGGAACCCCTGGGACACACCTGAAGATGGGATCAAATCTTGTAACTGGTTCTCCACATCTCATCTCCAAACAGCGCAGGAGGAGAGTGAAAATGATACAGTGGATGTATGGCTGGAAACAAGAAATTAATTAGGTTTGTATGGAGACAAGGTAACAATACACTCGATTAACTTTAATTCTAGGGGATAAAGGAACCTCTCTCATTTCTTTCAGCTACTGAAAAGGTTGAAAAGGGGAACTAGTTAAATTGATGCTTGGCATACATTTCCATCTGTCATGCAGATCTTTTGCAAAAGCCTTGAATTCTTACCACAGTTTTAATCCAGATAGTCTGCACTCCAATAGACACTACAGCATCAGGGATCACATTGTTCTTTTGTAGAAGCAGCATTAGACTGATTAGTTGATTAATAATACCTCTGCCTTAGACATGAGGTCTATTTAACACACCCCCTTTCCCTCCCCAATTTTTGCACGTATTATATTATCCAGGTAACATCCAGGGGCCACATGAGGCACAAGGCCATGATTACTTGGATGTGCCTCCCCTGCCAGCCCTTAATGTGAAACTTTGATCATATAACCCAGGACTTATTCATGGGGGGAGTTATACAAGCCCAGTACAAGTCCACTGCATCAGAACAGTCATCCTTTCCAAAGCAATCATCTTCAAATTGCTCCTTACTGCAAAGACAGCCATGTAGACGTGATTCCATAAGTGAAAAGTTTCGTCATTGTGAGACATTATGAAGCTCTACAAGAGAAGAGTATCAGTCAGTTAGGAAAATTCCTTGGCATGATGTGTCTGAGTGTGAGGGCAGAGCAAGTGTGGGAGGGTGGGATGCTTAGATTTCTTCAGGATGGGATAAAGGAGCTTCGAGCTGCACTTTGGGTTTGGTTCATGCTAAATCAAAGGGTGGTGGCTTCCTTGGCCACAGTAATTCAGAGAGGCCTCAAATCAGTTCAGGTTAGATTGATTTTCTCATTATTGCTTCTCTCTTTTAGGTTCTTTTACCTTCTGCCAGCTCACTTCCTCCCTCCTGGTCTTCCTGCTCCACCTCCTTCCCTCCCATGCTACCAAAATAAAGCCATTTGCAACAGCTCTTCCTAACTAAAGAAATCAAAAATATCCCCATCAAACAAAAGATGAACAACTCAAATCTTGTCCCCTTCTCTCATTCCCAGCCTGGATCTTTTCTTCTCCTCTTGTCTATCCTCACTCACTCCTTCTGACAGTTGGCACTTTGAGAAAGGGAATCTGGAAAGTGCCTCTTGCTTTGGCAGTTTGCACCCTTAGGACCATTATGGAATTTAGTAGAACATGTTTTACTTACTAGTCGAAAGAACATCACGCAGCCCAGCAGTGGAAACACAGGAATCAGATTAAAGATGTAGTAAAACACTCCATAATAGTCACTGATCATATAGGCAGCATAATTCACCTGGAATAATGGAGAAGTATTTCCACTATCAATGTATTATTGCTAAAACACAGGTTCCTTGTAGGGTATTTGGGTTATTCTGCTGAATATTGATATATTTGAAATGAAGCCTTGAGTGTCAAACCAAACACTTCAGAGTGAAGATGCTCTTCACTTACCAAAATGAAGATCAAAACCCAAATGTAACGATTGCTTCGTCTCCTGAGAAACTTGAAGGCAATTAAATAGACGAGGAGGACAAGAGATGCTCCATAACCAATGATGCAAATGATCTGGAGAGAGAGACCGAGGTCAGTGACACAGAGGGGCATGGGGACACATGGACACCTGCCCAGAGCCCTGCATTTGAAATAAAACAATTAAAGCAAAATCCCCCTGGGAAGTGAGGGAGTGGGATTTGTGTCTGTCTGTTTCCCTGCACGCAAAGAGCTCACCAGGGGCAGGAAGCTGTCAGCCTGCAAGGGGCAGGTGCGAGTGATGAGCACCAAGATCCCAAACATGAGAGAGAAGAGGATCCAGTAGAGTGGGATGTCCACCAGTGCCTGCCCATACCAGTATGCTGAGGGGAAGAGCCCTGCGTGCCGGAGCTGGGAGCGAGCCTGGAGCTGCAAATGGGAACAGGGAGCTGAGTTAGAAGAGTCTAAAACACCATTCCTACTCCTCCTGCTTGTCTATTCCTTTGCTCCTCCCCTCCCTGGCTGAGCCTTCCTCTCCTTCCCAAGTACATACAAGTCTTAGTTCTGCTGTTGTTTCAAACCACATCATTTCTAAAAAGGAAAAAAAAATCATTCCAATCTCAAAATCTTTAGTAACATCTAAATTATTCCAAGCCCCAGTTGATTCCCTGGGATGCAGAGAAATGTATTTGGTACAACATTGTGCTCATATTGCTGTATTTCTTCTAACATCCTACCTAGAAATCATAGAATCACAGAATGGTTTGGGCTGGAAGGAACCTTAAAGATCATCCAGTCCCCCACTGCCATGGGCAGGGACACCTTCCACCAGTCCAGGTTACTCCAATCCCCATCCAGCCTGGCCTTGGACACTTCCAGGGATGGGGCAGCCACAGCTTCTCTGGGCACCCTGTGCCAGGGTCTCACCCCAGTACATAACTGCTCTCCACAGATATTGTATTTACATTCACTTCTTGGGTAAGACCATCTACAGCTCGTGCTCTTTACCTTGTAGTCCTCCGTGCTGCTCACTGCAAAGAGAGGAGGCAAACCAGCAGCCAAAAGCAGCAGGTAGTCGAGGCAGTTGAAAAAAATATAGTTCTTTATATCTGGGGTTTGTAGCTGTGGAGAGAAATTCAGGGTCACCCATAATGCACAGCTGTCCAGGGAAAACTGGCTCATAGGATGGTTGAGCAGGCAGGTGAGTAAGAACAATAATGATAACTTGTGTTTAAAAACAGAAAACAAAGGGGGAAAAAGGCATTTGGCTTCTTAGAATTTGCAGAAAGTACTTGGATTACTGTAAATTGTTGAGGATAGAGGCCAGCTTTTGGGGGCTGATTCTTGCAAAATGGATGTTGGAGAAAGGCAAAGTTTGCAAGTATCACTTGTATTTGACCATATTCATCCTCATGGAGTGGTTTGGGTTGGAGAGGACCTTAAAGATCTTCTCATTCCAATCCCCTGCCATGGGCAGGGACACCTTCCACCAGCCCAGGTTGCTCCAAGCCCTGTCCAACCTGGTCTTGGACACTTCCAGGGATGGCGCAGCCAAAGCTTGTCTGGCAACCTGTGCCAGGGCCTGCCCACCCTCACAGGGAAGAATTTCTTCCTAATATCCAATCTAAACCTATGCTCTGCCAGTTTGAAGCCAATCCCCCTTGTTTTGTCACTCCAGGCTCTTATAAACAGTCTCTCTACATCTTCCCTGCAGGTTCCCTTCAGGTACTGGAAGGCCACGGCGCTGAAACCATACAGAGCTCCTAAAAACCAAAGACGAGGCTGCCATGGAACACCCCCAGGAAGTGGCAGCAGCCAACCCTTGGAACTTGCTCCCCCAGCCAGGTTTCCAACCTGCACAGTCCTCCTCACTTCCCCATTTCAGTTTGTTCTGCCCCTGAAGGGAGGACCCTCACCCTGGGGAAGAGCTCGCTCCAGACGCGGATGCGCGCGGTGGAGTTGCGGAGCCTCAGCAGGGAGTTGCTGATGATGTTCATGAGCAGGGGGTAGCAGTTGACGGGTTCTGGGCTGCACAGGACTGTGAACTGGTACCTCTGAAGATGGAAGAGCAAAATATTTTACCTTCCTGCCCTTGAGAAGTGTGAGCAGCACTGCCAATACTACTTAATATGTCAAAAATATCTTCCCTTTTCTGGTGCATTTATTTCTCTCATTTAAATACTTTTCAGAGAATGTTGTTGATGTACAGGATGAAAGAAGTAAAAAATATCCCTCACCTTGCCTTCCAGGGATATTTTTATAGCTCCATTATGATGTGGAAGTCTTGTGATGTTTTTCTCAAGAGTTATTTCTGGCATTATGTTTTGAGACCTCAAAGCAGCAATGAAATCCTCGATTTCTGATCCTGAAATCATGTCAGGAACAGAAATTAGAGTAATTAGAGAGGTTTTTTATTTTAAATGTATACAGTTTCATATAAACAAGTTCCTACTTGCAAAACAGAGGATGTTTAAAACCTCCAAACATTGAAATTCTAAGCAAACATGTTATTTGCTGGATTTTTTTTCTAGTTTAATTACACTGGTTAAACACAATGTGTGTGTCCATACTTAGTTTATTTATTGCAATTTTTATTATTTTAATTTGCCTGGTTCATCACTCTCTCATGTATCATCTACTCAGTTACCATCACTAAAACTAGACTTGTTTTTGCTGAAGAGAAAACATCTCCCAAGGCCACAAATATATAAAGGAATGTACAGAGTAAGGCAAGGTTGGCCTGTCAACTGTAACAAGATTCAGGCTGGTGCAGAAAGTGAGTCAAATGTTCTTCTTTACCTGTGTCATTGAGGATGAGAAGGTTTGAGGACTTATTTTGAATTTTCTCCTTAGTGGGAAGAAAATAAGGACTAGCTGTGATTTCCCAGCTACCAGAGCTGTGCCACAGGTGAAGTACTATTAAAAGCATCAGCAGTGGAAGGATGAATGTTCCAAAGAACAACAATCTAGATGGAAAAACAGACCATAAGTGAGTCCAGGGGAACTACAACTTAACTAATTGTGTGATTTACGGGGAAATTTAAAGCTTGAACAATTTGGGGCTCTACCACTAAGTCCAGACTGCCCTTTTTACCACAGCTTTTAAACATTTTCCACCTAATGCTTTGCTTCTAAGCATCTCTATCAGTATTTATTTCCCTGAGTGACTCCAGGGAATGATCAACTCCTTTGGGAAGCACCCAAGGAGGGCAGGGAGAGCTCCTGTACTCACATGGCCCTGAGGAACTTCCCGTCGTGCTTCAGTTTCAGGAGGCGAACTCTCATCACAGCACACACTTGTTGCCTCCAGAGCACCATCCCATTCCCTGGCAGGATCCCCTGCTTGGAAAACACTGGGGGGTTTTGGTCCTTCTCCTCAACATCTCCATCTCCTGTGTGTTAGACATGCCATTATCCACAAACAGCTTTCAAAGGACACATTTTGATCACAATCAGTCAACAGGGATCTTCTGTTTGGAACAGAGGAGTGGTTTTGCTTTTTGAAGTCAGACAAGACACAAGGGCAGAGAAAAGGGGTTGTAATTTATCCAGAATATTATTTACATTGGTGAATTCAGACTGGCTGAACCTGGGCTCATATGGCAGCACATCCAATATCTTCACTGGCCTTGAGAAATGCCTTCTGCCCAGTTTATCTTTTCCCACCTCCTGGTCTGGGCAGTGTAACCCTTTAAAGGCAAATGCCCTTCCAACCTCAGCTGTCAGTCTTCAATTCTTGTGCTTAAAAGCCTGTGGGAAGTTAAGACTGAACCATCCAGGCTTCTCCAAGAAGATATTCCACACTACAAGAACGTGGACTACAGCTGCCACTCTAGACATACCAAAGTTCATATTTAACAGAAACTCATTAGATATTTAATTAAAACATATGTATGTATGAAAACTTAATCATGGCCCACTTGCAAACTGGAGTCAATGCTTTACCTTCTCCATCGATGATTTCCTCACCCTCCAGCTTCAGGAAAACATCTTCCAGGGTTGTCCTGGTAACCTCATAATTAACAACCCCCTGCAAGAGGCTGCTCTCAAGGTGGCTGAACAGATCTGCAGGACAGGAACAACCAGGCTCAGCCCAGTGGCCAAGGCTGGGCACAAACTCAGACTGGCACTGGAGGGATGTTGGACATTCCAGCACTCTCAGCGTTACTCTCCACAGCTTAAAAAGCCACCCCAAAATTATTGTGTTCTATACAGGCAGGTAGTGGAAAATTCAGAGTTTTTAATTAACGTGGGCCATCCTGAAAGCAGAGGAGACTCAGTGGATTTTAGTTTGGAGATTAGTTTGTCAATTTTCTTTTGTTCATCTGCATTATTACTATTAATATCTGCACTGGAGTCTTTCTGTAAGACTGATGTTGATGCAGCTTCCAAATCCCACTCAGTATGGACCAGGGAATAGATTTACCTCCTTCACAGCAACTTTGCTTTCTGCCTTTCCCACCACTTGTCTTCCCTTTAAAACCCTGGCAAAGCAACAGGTTTGCATACCTGGGAAGCTGTCAGTGTTTTCCAGAGGCAGCAAATAACACAGCTCATCCCTCTTCTTCCCTTTGAGCACGGCATCAGGGATGTACTGTCTGACCAGGGATGAGATCAGCTCTGGGTCACACAGGTCGTTTATGTGCACCCTGTTTGTGTCAAAACCCCATTGTTATAATGTTAAATAAGATAAAAACCATGCTTAAAATCCAAAGTCAGCACTGATTCTTCAAGCTATAGGGAGAACTTCAAAAGTGGGCAGCATTTCAGTGGGAATTTTCATGGCTGTCTGCAGTGCCCCTGCTTTTGCCATACATGCAAGAAATAGCTGAGGTTGAGAGTAAGGATCCTGGCCAACTGCTGAAGCAAGAACACAGACATTGAAATCCAAAGGAAAAAAGCTGTTGCACATCACTGGCACTGCAGATCTCCCCACTCTGCCCCCCTTTCTGCAAAGGAGATTGCAAAGTCATTTCAGGATTGGGTTCCAAAGAAAAGCTTGTTGTCCAAAGCAGGGTATTTTTGGCACCCTCAAAAGATTAATTGCTGAGATTCCCAGTACTCTGCATAAAAGCTCTACAGAAACACAGACCCTACAATACAATACAAGAATTTTCTACAAGAAAATACAAGAAGCTTTTCTCAACAAGAGTGATGACCAAAAGAGAAGGATTTACCTTAAGTGGTAGCCAATTCCCCATTTTCTCTTCAAGTACAGAGATGAGCCAACACTCTGTAATTTCCCATTAGAGAGGAAAGCTTTGCGATCTAAGGGAGTAGAAAACAAAGGATTTAGGGGGATTTACAGGAGTTGCAGAGCACTGACCTCACCCTGCTCCTTCTGAACTCGACAGACACATTAATAAAAAATTAGGAGTAAAACCAGCCCAGTGCTAAAGGTCTTTTTTGCTTCTGAAACCACTGGCTCTCTGCTAAGCCTCAAGGTTACCCTTTTATTCATGCATTCTTCTGGGCTCCTGGAGGGTTTCCCACAGACACAGGGACAATAAGGAAAGAGGAAAGACATTAATTCAGACAATAGCACTAATGTGGGTGCTGCCAGTGACATATCCAGGTAACATGGAAATGCTTTATCCTGAGGAAGAGCTTGAGAAGGTCTTAGAGGGGCACATCAGTCCAGGTTTAGCCTCTGCTCAGCCTGGGTTGGGTGGGCTGTGAGACAAACCATGCCCAGTGAGCACTGTTTGCATCCTGATGGGACCCACGAGTGGGTTCTACAATAGAAAACCTTCCTTTGCAAATCCCAAATTTGGCTCACCAGCGTGAGCATCAGCCTCCTCCATGGACTGGGTTGTGAAGAGTGTCACGTGTCCAGCCTGGCGTTCCCTCAGGAGGCTCCACACGTGGTGCCTGGACCAGGGATCCAGCCCAGCTGTTGGCTCATCCAAAAGCAACACCTGCAAAGGCCAACAAGATCAGAGCTCCGTGTCCAAGCCATGTTCCCATGGCTCACATCCATGTTTACATCACCTCATTTCATGCTTTTGATGATCTCACTCAAAGAATAAAAGGCACCCTCAAATATCAGCCATTTTCATTGCTCTTTCTCCTATTACAGTATCACAACCCTTTTAATTACAAATATGGTTCTCATTAAAGTGGGTTCCTCCATCCTTCCAGTAAGGGAATGAGTAGATCAGTGGCTTTGGAATGCCAGGGGGACATTACAAGTGCCCCTGTGCCAAGCCAAAATGCAAAGCCATGTGCTAAACCAGAACACATTCCATGTGTATAAATCAGACTGAGCCCTACCTGGGGATTCCCTAAAATTGCAATTCCAAGAGAGAGTTTTCTTTTTTGTCCCCCACTCAGAGCATCAGCACAAACGTTCTGAAGGTCAGTGAGGTCCAACATCACGAGAACTTTCTGCACCTGGGTAAAGCACCAAGACAGGGGTCAGATTTCCAAATCACTGGTCACATTTTAATTCCTAAGTGGCTACACACACTACAGGAGAGTAAGACTTCAAGATTTCAAACTTACCTACTTTAAATGGCTTTGCTTAGAGTTAAATATTGCAAATCCAAGTTCTACCTCATGACATTAGGACAAGAATGAATTGCAAAACCACTTCACCCCTTAATTAGGGTTGTTCTCTTTTTCACAAACAAGATGCTGGTGATAATCTTTTATAAATAAAGCATAAACTGGCCAAGATGCCAAAAAGGAGGAGTCAGTGGCTGCCAAGCACATACCAACCTCTTGCTCTACTTCCTTCCTCTCAGTCCCCTTGATGTGGGCAAAAGTTTGCAGGTTTTCCTTCACTGTTAAGGCTTCAAAATGCAAATTAAGTTGGGGGCAAACCCCAACCATTGCCTGAATTCCTTCCCTGTCCAATATTTCAGAAATGTTGTAGTTGTATATCGTGGCAGAACCTGCACAGGGGGATGAATGAAAGACATTTCATCCTGTGCAGTATTTCCCAGTTACAAGGAGAAAGCAGACTGGTTTGTGTTCATACCTTTGACATCAATTCCAGCACAATGGATGTTTCTCAAGGGATGAAATAAAGATTTTTAAAACATTTAAAAAGCAAAATAAATGTATAGTGCAAAGCTTTAATACCCCTCAAAAATATTTCAGGGCACCAGAACTCCCCCTTGAGAATAAAACTTATTTCCTATAGGTGTTTTCCTTGGAAAACATCAGATCATCCAGATGGAGGATTGGGGTTTATTTGCATATTTCCCTCTTCCACTTGAAAAAAACAAACAGCTTCTCATCTCCAGCATTCAGGTCCATGATCTTACCTGCTGAGGGCTTGGAAAAGCCACTGAGCACATTTAAAAGAGCAGTTTTCCCAGATCCACTGTGACCAAGCAATGCAGTGATTTGGCCTTCATAGATATTTAAGGACAAACCTGGAACAGAAACAGAACATCAGGATGGAAGTTGGGGAGAAGTGGACTTGTACCTGCAGTTTGTTGCCACAAGAGACAGAGGAGTGACATTTTCTGAAGCTGAGAGGCAAAACCAGAGATCCAAAAGCCCAAAAGTTAGGATGAAGATTAATGAGGAACTTGTTGTCAAGTCTTGATTTAATTCACTTCAATTACTTCATTAATTAATTGTATTAAGTACAACATTTAAATAATTTTGCCTCAGTTTTCTAAGAGATTCATAACCTTTTATTTCAGTGTGGTTCCAGAGAGTGTCCACAGAAGAGAAGAGCTCAGAGCTCTTCCAGTGTGGGAGATTTCAACAGTTATGTCAAAGCCACCAGGCTTTGCTACCTCATTTTCTTAAAAAAAAATAAAATTATCTTTCTGTGGGTTATTTGGATTTGGTTTGTTGGGGTTTTTTACTCAATAAAGACATTTGGGACCATATGGATATTTTTCATAATTTTCACATTTTTTGGTTTTGATATTTTCACTTGGAGTTCCTGTTCCACAAAGGCATTTAACAAATACCCCACAGCTATGCTATGACTATGTCAACTATTTGCATTGGCAAATGCTTGGAGAGCTGAGCTCAGGCAGATTTGGCTACAGCCAGGGACCAAAAACCCCCTAGTTTGTTTTTTTTTTTTTCCCACAAAATAGATTACATTTTGAAAGGGAGGTTTGAGAGGGGGTTTTTAGAGTGGCTCATCCCTGAAAACCCCCCAGCTTTTAAGGAGACTTCTGCTGCTGCAGAAAGTAATAAACTGATTTTCCCAGAGGGAACAGGGAGATAACAAACAACCTGGTAGAAATTTGCCACTAATTTAGCCCAGCACAAATAACCATTGCACAATGTGATTTAACAGCACCAGAGGCAGAACTCAGCACAGCCAGTACACTTCAGAACAGTTTGAGATCTTATCCAGGGAAAAGTGAATCAAAACTACAAAATCTCTCTTACCCTTTAAAGCTTCGATGCTCTGGCCCTTCTTCTTGTATATTTTTTTAATATTGTTTAGTCTAAAGGAAAGGTAAGCAAGCCATTACTATGGAATCTCACATTTTGGGAATTTTTCCTCAAAATAACCTTTGAAACTATGGGAAGAATATTTCCCAACCTCCACCTCAAACTGGTCCCGTTCATCCTGAAGAAATCACTTTTTGTAATTCATTTCTTGTACCTCTAAAGCAGAATTAACAACTGTGCTTTCCTAAAAGCTGTTTGAAAGGTTTCAAAGCCAAACTCCCTGGACATGCAGTGGATGAGGCAGGAGGGCCTTGGGAATGATATTGCACGTGGTTATCTAATTAAAAGTGATGATTTAGCTGTTATTTGAGCAGATTTGCGTTTGTTTTCTGGTAACAAACAACAGGCAGCAGCAGCAAAAAGCCCAAGCAGCCCTGGCAGGATGCACAAAGCAGTGTTTGAGTCCCCACACTCCACCAGCATCGTGCTTAAAGGTCACAGAATGGGCTGAGCTGGAAAGGACCCATAAGGATCATCAAGTCCAACCCTCAGCCCTGCACAGGGTGATGGTGGAGGGGAACAGAATCACTGCTGATGCTCTGCAGGGAGGAAAGTGCAGGGCAGCAAGTTGGTCACTGGCTTGGAGGATGCAACACATGCAATAAATATCCAAATCCAGCTCTGGAGCAGAACAACACACCGAACAAACCCTCCCTTTCACAGTTTGCCATTAGCCCCACCCATACATGTTAGACGACTCAGTCTAACATTCACCTCTCTAGAGCCAAGTGCTCTGTGTGGAGCTGCATTTTCCAGGAGTCCTCACCTGATTGCTTCCTTCCCACCAAAGCCTGGAGGCATCGGCTCGGCGTTGCTGCTGGCAAGGGGCTCGTGGTTGCTCTCGCTGCCACCTCGCAGCCCCTCGTCCCCACTGCTGGGCTTCACCCAGTAGGACGGCCTCAGGAAGAAGGCAGGAGGGTGTGGCACCCCGTACTTGCCTAATTCAGAGACAGAGAAGGTGAAATATCCACCCCAAACTCTCCAGCCGCCACTTCCTCGACAGCTGCACAGTGTGGGCTCTCAGCAGAGGGAAAGAATTGATAAATTCTGCAGTTTAAGTTGTCTGCTCATCCATATCTGTAAATGCAGGTGTGGAATAACCACAGCAAAGACCCTCCTTGCACCCTCTTTGGTACAAAAACATCAGGTCAGGTCAACGTCCTTCCAAGCCCAGAGGTCAGGGCTGTCAGAGCAGGATCTCATGGGCTCACTCCAGGGTTTACCATTCCTTTTGAAGCCTTTTTTGGAGGCAGGGCCAAACGAGGCACTTACACACACACAGACTCTGGGTAAACAGGTTTCTTCCCAACCATTTATTTCCCATTTTCATCCCCTGGTGTCAAGGCTGTTAAGATGCCCTTCCACAGCTTGGGCAGCTCTCTACTGGGACACCTTTTTCTTTGCTCCATGTGGACTACAGTTTCCTCTCATCCCAATACCCCTTCGGTAGCTCTTTCCCTACAAGGGGAGAAAGTTATAGAAGAAAAGACAAGGAAATCTGCATTGTTTTTCTCACGTTTCCACTTACCAGGCAAAACTTTATCGAAGTAGATGGCCAGCAGGAAATACAAGATGCTGTCAAGGCTCAGTATGAGGTACAGGTTATAGAGAGGGTACAGCTCTGGGTTAAAGGGTGGCCCATGTTTGTCTAATTTTACCATCTAGAGGGGGGAAAAAAGAAAAGCACAAGTGAGATGTGGCACTTCCTCTGGCCAGAACTACTACATGCAAACTACTGCTGTGTCATCACAACCCCTTTCACTGAAAACCCAAGTCCACTCACGATCACGATGCTGTTACTAAGGAGGCAAAGGCTTTATTATGACCACAAGCACCAGAAATGCTTCAGTAAGCTGAATTCCAGCCTGTGGAGAAGTTACCCCAGCAGGGTGATGCACGTGGTGTTTGCTAAAGCAGCACTTCCAGGGGTCACAGTTCTTGCAGACCTTGGTGCCCACCACACACATCCCAGTGCTGCACTAATTCATAGAGATTTCCATTTATTGTGTGTATAGAGGCAGTAAAATTCAGGATCATAGAATCGATTGGGTGGGAAAAGACCTCAGAGGTCAAGTCCAACCCTTGGTCCAACTGATGCAGCTGACTCTCCAACCATCCTTATCATTAATTAGGATGGAGCTTCTGGAGTCAGGTTTCCAAAGCATTTAGAGCAGAGGGGGGTGACTGGGTTGTTCTGCCAGTACAAACTGGGGCTGGCAGGTCCTGCAGCAGGATTGCTGTGCCCTGGACTCACATGGTGCCCCGGCTTTAGGTTGGACCTACCGTGGAGAGGCCAGATGTGAAGGCAAAAGGACTGAAGAGATTTAAAATCCATCCTGCAGACGGTGGCAGAACATCCAACAGTGTCAAAAAACCCACTGACCCCAAGAGGATGTGCAGGAGAAATCCCACAAAACTGGTGATGTTTGGCTGCTTTAACAACGAGCCGATCATGAAAGTGAAGTGGATCTGCAGCAGAGAAAACCAGGATGGCAATTCAACAAACAACATGAAAATAGCAGCAGAATTAGAGACCCAGCTGAGGTGCTGTTGTCCCCTGCAGATACAAATGGTGTATCACAAGGTTTGCATCATTTAGCAGATGGGTCTGAGGGTCAGGGCAGGTTTATACAGACAGACTAATCACTCCCAACCTGGTGTCAGCACCTCTCTTTACTCTGGTTTCAAGTGAGAATCTCCCAAAGTGTAATGGGAGTGGTATATTAAAAAAATCACAATAAAATACATGTATATTACATAGGTTTATACATATAAATATATAAATTATGACAATTATAACAATAAATTCCAACAGTGAGGAATTTTTGTTACTTTCTCATATAACACCCAGCCCCAGAGAACTCTGCAGTCTTCAGATATCTTAATTTTAATTAAATTTTAATTAAATATTTTTAACTTTCAGATGTTTTAATTAAGAAATGGGGGAAAAAAAGCTGCATCATTAAAGAAGGCAAAAGAAGACTTACACATGCCATGCCATAAAGGAAATAAAAAAAATACAGTTCTGAGAAGCTTTGACTATCCAAAACGTCCGTCAGGGTGATCAGTGCCAGCAGACTGGCTGATATGGAGATGTACACGGTGTACAGCAAACTCCAGGATAACCTGCAAAGGAAGGCACAGCTGGGTTTGGCCCTGAACAGGACAGTCTATAATTCAAATCCTTCAGAATTCCAAACACACACCTATTTACAGCTTCCAGACTGGAAAGGTGCAAATACCACAGAATCAAAGGGTTGGAAGGGACCACAGAGCATCATCTGGTCCCACCTCCCTGCTCGGGTTATCCCAGAGCACGTGGCACAGGATTGTGTGCAGATGGGTCTGGAATATCTCCAGTGAGGGAGACTCCACACCCTCTGTGGGCAACCTGTCCTAGTGGGTGGTCAGGTTCTTCCTCATGTTCAGGTCCTGCACTCCCCAAACCTCTGCAGATGCACCAATGTCAGCACAGAGAGACAGAGCACCTGCAGCCAGGACCTCTTATCTGGGTGCTTTTCCTAATGAGGTGAAACACTTGGATTTGGAAGCCTCTTTAGACAGTCTCTGTGTCCCTCCTGTGCTTCATCTCCAGCAGTTTTCTCCAAAATCTGCTGTTTCTGCCCTTTTTGTGTTCTCTGTGTGAACCCACTGGTGCTCTGGAGGCAAACAACACCTCAAGCCCAAGAGCCTCCCTACACACTCCCTGCCACATGAGGAGAGCTCTTCCCACCTTTGGGGGAGCAGAGCAGAGCTGGGCACAACAAACAGCAACAATGGGCTCGAAAATGGAGGTTCTCCAGCAAACACAGTCATGGGATGGGTTGGGTTGGAAGGGACCTCAAAGATCACCTAATTCCACCTTCCTTCCATGGGCAGGGACTCCTTCCCACTGGACCAGGTTGCTCCAAGCCCCTCTATACATCCTACATACATTAGATAGTACAACCTCTGTAATTACACAGGGAATTTCTTACCAGAAGGCAATATCCTGCAAACCCATGGCTCTCATCAATACCTTGAGCTTCTTCTTCTCCCTTAGAACTTTCACTGACAAGAAGTACATAAATGGGGAGTAGCACAATATAGCACAGAAAATGAACCAAACATAATCCATTCTAAACACAGGTTTCATCATGGGGGATTTCAGAAAAACTCCAGTAATTGACTTCATTTCTTTCCAAACAGAATGGTTGGTTTTCATCTAAAGAAAAGAAATGAGGAATTAATTTCATTTCTGTCATGAAACAGCCAACACCAGAACAAACAGGTTTTTATAAGCATTAAATCCATTATTTTGTCAACAATAAGCTTATGTTTATAAATGGTAAATAACCAATATTTAGTATCTTTTGGGACTGTCTTGCAATAAAACACTAACAACTGCCTCGAGCCATCAGAATGCTCTGTCATTCTTTGAACTTTCGAATCACACCCTGTATTTAAGAAATTAATGATTCCAGGAAATCACAGAATCATAGAATCCCAAGCTGGTTTGGGCTGGAAGGGACCTGAAAGACCATTTCATTCCAATCCCATGCCATGGGCAGGGACACCTTCCCCCTGAGATGGAAAAATTAACTAGTTTTGGGGAGGTCGTGTGGGGTTTTTTTCTGTTGTTTAGTTTAATTTTTTAAAGTTTACAGATAACTCTGAAAAGAACAACAAACTCATTTTCCACCACCACCACTTACTTCTATGAGTGCTGCATCAATGCTGGACTGCACTGAGAGGAAACCATCGTACCAGTACGAAGGAATTTTGCAGTAACTTCCTGCAAAATCCCAGCAGGATTCTGTTGGGGAAAGAAATTTCAGAAAAAAAAATTAATCAATACATGTCCATGGGGTGTGTATATAAATACTTACATATAATGTGTGGGGTTGAAAATGACTTTTACCTAAGTGGCAAGAAATCAAGATTTAGCTTTACTCAGCATTTTATGTTTTAATGTGGAGACAGGCTGGGAGAGCTGGGGCTGGTCAGCCTGGAGAAGAGAAGGTTGTGTGGGCTCTCCACAGCACCTGCCAGTGTGGGCCAGCAAGGAAGCTGGAGAGGGACTTTTCATCAGGAACTGGAATGACAGGTCAAGGGGGAATGGCTTCCCACTGCCAGAGGGCAGGGTTAGGTGGGATATTTGGAAGGAATCCTTCCCTGGGAGGGTGGGCAGGCCCTGGCACAGGTTGGGCAGAGAAGCTGTGGCTGCCCCATCCCTGAGAGTGTCCAAGGCCAGGTTGGAGCAGCCTGAGTTGGTGGAAGATGCCCCTGCCCATGACAGGGAGGTTGGGATTGGATGACCTTTGAGCTCCCTTCCAACTCAAAGCATTCCATAATTCTGTGTTTCTCTGACTGTGGATAATGTTTAGTTGTTCTTACAACTTTTTCCTCTGACACTTGTTTCCCTCTCCAAAAACAAACTCAAATTTCAATGAACATCTTTCTGGAGTCCTTTAGCACATGCAGCCTCTATCCCTTTGGGGTGGCAGTGCAGCACAGGGATCCAACTCAACAGCTATTGCTGTAAAATCAGGTCCTGTGCGTTTGTTTGTTCTGTTACCGATGTGATCTGTGACTTCATTTGGAAACACAGCTTTGCCAAATTGGAATCTGAGGCTGTAGGAGAAGTCATCCTTAAAGACAACACCAATAACTTCATAGTCCATATTCCCTTTGGCTTCCATTTTTTCCACATTTTCCATCTCTTCTAGTATTACACCTGTCATTAGAATAAATAATTAATATTAAAAAGAGAAAAGAGAAAGCAAAACCATCACAGCTAAAACTCTGATTAGTCAGGCAACAACATGAAAATGGACATCACCACAATCCATACCCTCAAAAATATTGTGGACCAAAGGCTTTTTTCTCTCCCCCACCACAAGTGCTGGTCAGGGCCAGTTCAGACATCACAGATGGAACAAGGATTGAAGAGCAGCATTACCCCTCAGTACTGAATCCGAAGCCACTTTGCCCATTATTCTCCTGGTGGTGTTTGTTCCAGGTGTGTACATGAGTGTCGTTCCTGTGGCATTAAAGGCTGGATCATCCAACTGCCCCAGGAACTTGTATGGGAATTCTTGCCTTGGGTAGCTCCAGATCATGGCTGCAGATTCTCGGAGTACAAGGAGGAATATCGATGCTGTCACCCATTCCTGGAGGAAAGGAAGGACATGCAGAGGTGAGTTGCAGCCCAAGGGTGTGGTGGCAAGGGAAGGCTCTTCCAGGACCCTCCTCATGCAGCTCTGCACGGTCCAGCTCCTCGGAGTGTGGTGACTTTTCTCTGTACACGAGGGAGAGCTGTTCCACAGGTGTGGTGATTTCAAACTAGGAGGAATGTTCCAAGTGAAAAACATGTTTTCTTAGTACCAGAGCCAACGAGGTCTGCTGATAATTTTACACCATCACCATGAATTGGACATTGTGTTCCTCTGTCCAGAGCAGGGTGGGATCAACAATCCAAAGCAACAAGGCAGCTTTGTCCCAAGGCCGTATTGTGCCGGGATATTCCAGTGTCTCAGGAAGAAGGGTAACTACTGACATTTCCCAGGGAACCACAGCACCAGCTGAGGCTTCTCATATCCCCTCCCACAAAACCAATGCCATGTAAAAACACTTTGTAGTGCAAAACTGAATTTCCCTTGGGAAGAGCCAACACTTGCCTGAAAACTTTGTGCCTTCATCCTCCACACCAGAAGAATGTTTTTCCATAGGAGAGCACGGGTTTGCTGAAATATTTTTGAGGCTTTCTTGAATATACCCTGCATTTTTCCAGCTGAGAAAGAAAATTATACAATTTAGAATAAAACAAATTACTGGAAATTACATATTTATTTGGGTAAACACCACTGCAGAAGAAGCCAAAAATATGCCAAAGGTTGAGAACTTGTCTCCATTTTACAGTTTGGACAATCAAGGTGAAGTTTAAAGGAAATAGTGCAAAATCATGGAAGGGAACAGAGAGCTGGGTTGGACTCAGGTGCCCCTTCCATGTGGACAGGTTCATCCTTCTTCATCCTAAAGAGGCTTTGTAGAATGAGACAACTGTCTACTTTCTGTATTTCACTGTAGAAAGTGAATTTATGTCTTGCCTTCGACACGTGGTTTGTTGGCAAATCACTGCTCACCTGCTCTGGTATTGTAACCAGACCCCAAATCATCCCTGTTACACACATGCCCTCTTTCCACATCACCTCTGGGGCAAGGCAGCTGCCCCTCAGGAGGCCACCAGAACCCTGGGGAGATCTAGAAGTGGCCTAAAAGAGATGCTGCCACTGTGGCCCTCAAGGAGCCTGGGAAGAGACCAATTTGTTCTGTTTTCATCCAGATGCTGATGAACTTTGGCTCTAGAGCAGGACAGCATTAAACCCCCTTGTGTTCCTTTATATCCTCCTAAATACTAAGCAAGGAGTATTTATTGGGGGATATTTTTATGGGGAATATTTATTTCAGCTCCAAGTTTAATCACATGGTGAAGCAGCAAATTCCCTGTGCAAGAGCAGCAGCAAGTTCAGAGGGACAGGCCTCACCCCCTGCCCTGGAGGAGAGCAGGGAGGGAACCTCCCACCATGTTTTTGTATTTCAATACTTCCAAAAGGCTGAAACCCCAAATCAAAGCAACCTCAAATGCTCAGTGCTCTATTCCCCTTGGACACCACTTCCTGATTTCAAGGGTTGGGCAGCTGGAGTTAATAAATGGTTGTACTCCTCTGTTCCCTTCCCTGCTTGCTTTTGGAAGAATTAAATATTTGCCTGCTCCGAGGGCTGTGGATCCAGAATCCCTGTTTACCCTCTGAGTGTTATCACAGGGCTTATCTCCTGCTGCTCTCCTCTCTCCTGTGCTTCCCCACCACAGCCTGCAGTGGAGGTTAAAGGCAAAGAGGAAGAGATTTCTAGGAAAGGTTCCTTTTTTTTTTTCACTCAGGGCTGAATTTCAGGCGCTGTGAACCGAAACGAGCAGCCCAGCCCAGGATGTTTGGGCAGTAAACAAATATTCATGGTGTTGGGTAACATGGAAAACATGATGGGCTTGTAAAAACTGCACAACAAACACTTCATTTAAAAATGATGGAGTAAATCTAAAACTTTTCAGAAAGTTCCAATGAAGTTTCTACCAGTTTTAATTTAACTTTTTCATGTGGAGTGAGAAGCAAATACCACTGGGAGCCAAGTATGAAGGCAGGAATTCTAACAAGTGATGCTGCCTGTGAACAAAATCAGGAAGAACTTAACTTTCAATTGGGTACCTAATAAATACTAGATATTATCAACTTTTAATCAAATATCTAATCAACTCATTAGGTAATTATCAAAAAGGTAAAAAATACAAGAAAGAGAGAATCCTCTGCAAAACCTGAGGCTCAAAATTTCACATTCAGAAGTACAAATAAACCCCTCAGGAGTTTATCTGGAGGCAACGGTGAGGAGCTTTAAGCCGGTTAAGAGCATCACTTGCACCACTGGATGTCTCTGGAGGGGTTTGCCTCCTGAGGGCTCATTAAATACACCCAAACTCCTGCTCTGCAGGAACACACTCTCCAGGTGTTGCAGTAACTTCTGCTGGATCCTGTGCTTAGCTTTGCTCTACCAAAGTCTGTCCCAGAAAGGCACATCCCATATAACCCCTTCATTAATTTAATGTCTCAGGGAATTCCTAGTTGGCACCTCCTCAGACTTTTCCCCCCTCTAATAAAAGTTTAACTTACTGTGATCTAGTTGAAGGTGTCCCTACTCATTGCAGGAGGGTTAGAAAAGATGTCCTTTAAAAATCCCTTCCGCCCCAAAAACATTCTATGAGTTGATGGTTTTAACTCCTCAATTCAAGCTGCTCCTCAGGAGCCTCTCTGTGCTGGCTGTCAAGGAATCACTGAATGCTGCATCTCCCACTTCCCAGAGGAGCCACAGGTTTTCCAAGAGCCCAGGTTGAATCCCTGCACGTGGGGAGTGCAGAGGTGAATGTGCTCTTTCCATACCCTCCTGTTTGCCAGTGAGTGCAGTTTTCTGTTTGCACCTGGCCCCCTGATAAACATGAGCCAGATCTGAACTGGCTCTACTCTTAAACACACAAACTTTGAAACAGGTTATTTTCCTACTCTCAACTTGAAAAGAAAACCAACTCCAAACCTTCCCTTTTATCAAAGCGCAACACTTTAACTCTTACAGAGAAGTGAAATTCGAGGGTTTGCATTTTCAGATGCCTTTAGTGGTGACAGCAAGGCAGGAGGAGGAGAGTGGAGGAGAATGATTATCATCTGGGAAGACCCAGTGATCAACCTGCAGCCAAAGTACATCCCTGGTCGGAATCAAAACCCACACACACATGGAAAAGCTGAATATTTTCATGCCTTTGCCTCTTAAATATTTTGTTGTGAAGTCTAAAATTTGCCAGAGAACAGAGCTGGAAGGTGCAGCTCTTCTGCATTCAGTGTAACGCAGTATTAAATAATCAGGGGAAAACTCATCACCAAACACAACCCCTGCATGGAAATGCCCTGAGGAGAATTTTTTCATTTCTATTTCTAAATAAATTTTCCCTTAAAAAAAAAAAAGGAGAGAAACATGAGACTCCTTACCTGGCATTGTGTTCTCCATGAGGACCAGGTGTCCCTCGGCTCTGAGATGTCCGAGCTCCTGGTCCCTTTGCAGCCCCGGCGAGGGCTGAGCCCACAGCCCCGACCGATGGCCATGCCCTCCCTCCCCAGCCTGACGTCACCCCCCTGCAAACGCTCCCAAAACTGGAGTGATGACACAATTGTGGAGCAGGAGCTCCAACCAGCTGGCCCAGAGCCCGGAGATGTTTCCACCACGGTTTGCAGGGTTAGCACAACTCGTGTAGCACAGCGATGCTGTTCCACCAGGCAGGAAAGCTGGGGGGCCCTGGGATGGGGTGACACTGAGCTCCTGAGTGGTGGCAAAGCCACCCTGTCCCTGTCCCAGCTCCTCCAGAGGGAAAACTCTGCTGCTTTCTCCCCATCTTGCTCAAAGCCTGACTCAGCAAATGCTCCTTCTTCTGCTGAGGCGACTCTGGTGTTTCAGGACAAAGTGGATTTCGGTTCTCTCTCTCCTTTCCTCATTGTTTTTAGTAATTTTTTTTCCTCAGTTTCCACTCCTTTTAACTGCTTTTCCAGCATTTGCCACACAGCTGGAATCAGGATGGAATGAGCTGGGCTTTTAGAAAACATCTTTCCAATGGATCTGCATTCCAAGCAGGGAGTTGAGGAAACCAGATAAGCCAGGAAACCCAAGTGAGCTGGAAGGGCCTGTGGCCACATCATAATTCAACCAGTCAAAATAATCTGCCTGTCCTAAAACTTCAACAGCTTGAGGACTGTGCACCTGATTTGCAGAGCTGCCCCAAACAAGAGCTGTCTGGTTCTTGTTTAACAAAAGGCTGTAGCTCTGCTGCAGCTGCTGATTTCCTCATTTTGAAGGAATGAGCTCATTTAGGAGAGGAGCAGAGTGTTTTCCAGTATCACTTCCCACTGGGCAGCGAGGGACAAACAGGGAAGGCTCCTCGTGACTGCAAAGAAGTCCAGTTGAGATGCACTTCACTGAAAACCAGCACGTTTCTGACCATGCCCACGTTGTGCTGGCAGCACCCAGCCCTGGGCAGCCCTGGCATGACTGCATGTTTGCTACAGAAAAGGCTTTTGAACATAAAAATAACACCTGCCCTGAGCACAGCTTGGGGTTCCCCATCCTGTGCCCTGGGAGCGGCTCTGCTGCTGGACCCCAGTCCAAGGAAACCCCTGAGGACTCCACTGAAAAACAGCAGGAAAACACAGAGTCTCAAAATACCAGTAATTAAATGCCCAGGCAGATGATCCACAGGATTTCAGGGAAGAGGACTTGGGACCATCCTTTGTATCTGCCAGGAGGAGGAGAGGAGCTTGGAATGGAGCCAGACCCTTCCAGGGGGACATGCTGAGCTGAGCATTGCAGGAAAAAGGAACAGCAAGAGTTCTGGGAAAACCATATCAAAGAGAAATTCTGCATGTTCAGTCAGGGACTTTCTGAAGAGCTCTTTAAGGCAGCATTCTAAGGGAATGAATTAAATTTACAGCTTCTTCTTTAGAAAAAAGAAATAAAATACATGGCATACTGCCCTTACACAGCACTAAAGACAAGGATGAAATTCTGGGCTGTCACCAAACTGAGACTGGATTTCTTTGGGGTTGTTTTCCTCCTCACTGAGAGGCCTGGGGAGCACAAATCCCTTTGTTTGCTACACCCTTCACTGACCCACAGGGCTGGAGGTGACCCCCTCCCTCTTCCTCAGCAGGGCCACTCTGGGGAGCCACCCTAGGAGCAGCCAGTGTCCTCCAGCCCTACAGACCACGTTTCCATGTCCCACCTTCAGCCAAACCTCCCCCTTTCACTGCCCCTTAGCCCAGGGCCAGCACCCACACAGCGAGTTTGCCTCGGGCTCAGCCCCAACTAGAAAAATGAATCCTTTTTTTCTCAGAGGAGTTAATTTTCCCAGGGCTGGAGGTAATTCAGCCCTGCAGATGCAGGATGTGCCGTGCCAGTGGGCACCTGCCAGGGGGTCACTGCTACCCAAAGTTGGGCTGAATTAATCCAGCTGCAAAGGGCAATACAACCACCAGAGGTTGAATCCCAAGTGTTACAGAATCCCAGACTATTCTGAGTTGGGAGGGACCCACAAGGATCATCGAGTCCAACCCTTAAGTCAATGGCCCACACAGGGGATTGAACCCATGACCTTGGCATTATTACAACCAAGTTTTAACCAACTGAGCCAATCTCAGGGCCAATACTGAAAAATACCCCAACTTCAGTTAAAAGATGCAGCCTGACCCTCCCAGCCATGCCAAGAGCTGGGCCCCCCCCACTCTGCCCAAGCCCACTCACCTGAAGCCCAAGAACAGCCAAAGCTTTTGATAACAAGCCCTTTGTTTCTACCACAGCAAAACATGCACACAACAGAAAGCCAAGCATTTAACAATCCAACCCATCTTTATTTTGGTAGTACTTTCTGCTGGGAAAGGAAAATCCTCACTTTTACAAGTACAGCCAAGTGGTAAAAGAAAGGCAAGTGTATAAAATGAACTGCACGTGGTTCAACATCAGGAGGAGCATCACAAACGTGGCACCTTTAGACCCAACACCTTCTGCTTCTGCTACCAAAGTTCTGGATGTCGGCTATGCAATAGACTTCACTCACTATACAGAGATATTTTTAAATAAGAACTTTTCTTGGTAATGTAAACAAAACCAGACACGTTAAATTCTCCATAGAAAAATACAACCTCGTAACAACACCACAAAGTAAACGTGTTTTCCAAGCTTTGGGTATATCAGCTACTGTCTCACAACAACCCTGCAAGGTAACTAAAGCCTTCACACTTGGGAATGGTGACCCAAAGTGGGTGGGTTTGCCCCAAATCCAGCTGCCTGGGCTCCAGTTTATCTCTGAGAGCACCCGCTGGGTGTGCGTGTTGTACGGCTGGGATTTGGCATAACAGCTGAACAAAGGGACTCAACAGCACAGGAATAAAGCTCTTGTGTTTCCAGGGGATCCTCTGCTTTCATTTTGCACGTGGTTTTGCCTATGCCGGCTGTGTGTCACTGTGTGACACTTTGAAACACTTCTGGTGGAATGCACTACGATGGCAGTGATGATTTGGGGTGGCACCTCACCCCACACTGCCACACGATGTCAACAAGCCACAAAGACCCCACCAAAATGCACAGTTCATTAAATGAGCCAAATCCCTTGGCCATGGAGCTGCATAAACACAGTGCCACCACCCCCTGGTTCCTCCAGGATAAACAACAGCACCAAACTCAGCTGACCTGGCTGCTAACCCAAGATTTCACCCATCTGAAAAGTTAGAAGACATGGTACTATCTGAAACAGGATGTTGTCACCCAGACAGTACAGAACTATTTTACAGACTATTACCTCTAAGTTAAAGAAGAAAATTAAAAGAAGACACCAAGGCTCACAGGTCACACTGTACTTCCATAAGTTCACACGACAAGAACTGATGGACTGATGTGACACTTGGCTGACACACCACTTACAGAGAGAGACCAAAGTGAGAAACATGGGATTTGGAGAAGACACCCTGAACTTGTACATGCCTCCATGGAAAAGTACCATCAGACAAAATTCTGGGTCCCACCTTGGCTCCAAGTAAAGGAAAACGCTCAGAGCAGCAGGGATAGGGCTGGGAGCAACGGGCAGGGAGCCCAGGTGCTAAATAAACACCTGAATTTGGGGCACTTTCTTTTCTGACATGGAAGATTTCACCCCTAGAAGATTCCAGTGGAGCTGCATTTTAGAGGTTGGTGCTTTAATCCCATCCTTTACCTCTGCTTCATTTCCAGGGCCCACCAAAACGGGCACAACCAAGGGCTGTGGTTCCCTGGGGAAGCAAGTGGGATGTCCAGGGCTTTCTGCAGTGCCTGGGCTCATGTTTTAACTACAAAACTAAAGCTGCACATTTCTATGCAATGTACAGGTACAAAAGAGGCAGCAAAGTGGTACATAAAGAGTTCACATCTCCCTGTGGTGGAATAGGAAACTAATGGATACAGGTTTTGGCTCAAACCATTATCAGACATATTACACACATTATTGCCTGATAATTACAAACAGCTGGGACACAACTCCACCTTAACCCACTTCTTTGAGTTTTCACAAGAAAAACAAAGGTCTTCTCTGACTTTAGTGTGAAGTTACATAAATGATATGACTTATGAAGCCAACGTCTCCATATAAACACATCTCTGTACCTGTTCATTGCAGACCACAATGAACTGGGAGCAATCTTTAACTTCACCTTATAAAACTAAAAAAAAAAGTGATGATAGCTTTGTGTTGAAACCCCAAAAAAATAACATATTTTCAACATACATCTGTCATCTCTTAGGCTGAAGGATCACAAATTTTACCCTCCTTAGTGCTTCTGTGCAAACCAAAGGCACTGCTCCTACAGGTGAGGCTGCAAATTGGGATCATTTTCTTTTGGGTTTTCCAAAGGTGAGTGACAAATTGCCAGGCCAGGACAAAGCCAATGTCATAACAAAGATGGATTAGGAAATACTGGTATGTGTACTTACAAATCCACTGGCAAGGACAACACAAACATCTCCAAAGGACTGTGCCTGAGAGCAGCTTGCAGGACACACACTGTTACACCCAAGGAAAGAACTGGACTGGTTTTAATGAACACAAGGAGGACTCACATCTCTGCAAATCCCGTGACTCACACTTATGTCTTTGTACTTCTGCCAAGAGGGGGAAGCAGCACATCCCCTCTGTCCACCCCATCACCCCCAGTGCATGCAGGACAAACGTCAGTGCCACCCACAGCTGCCAACCTGCAGGAGAAACAGATGGAAGTGCCAACAGTGCCATGTTTTATCTGCAAATAAACATTTTCACATTGGTCAGACACCAAGATGAGCTCGTGGTGGAATTCAGGACCCTCTTTGAAGTGATGCTGTTACTTTGGAGAGCTTTTCTGGAATTCAGGACCCTCTTTGCAGTGATACAATTACTCTGGAGTGGTTTTTCCCCCCTCTCTTCCAAGCAGGTGCATCTTCAAAGCATAAGCAGTGATGGATCAGCTGGTGGAGGAGAAGGACCTTGCAGAGCTGTGTCTGCAGGGCACCTTGTGGGACAGGCCAGCTGAGGGCACAGCAAGCCCCTGTGAACCAGCCCCACAGGGCAGGATGCTGCTCAGTGACCACTGGGTTTGCTCAGATGCAGGATTTCCTTTCAGACAGCCCAGCCTGTGGCTGGCACAGGAGAGCCAAGGGAAGGCAGGTGGGAACCCCTGAACCAGCCACCAACTCCAGGAGACAACCAGCTGTTGTGGCAGTGTCCTCTTGCCCAAAACAAACCAGGGAACAGGAGGGGAGGAGGAATTCCAGGTCAGCCAGAACAACAGTGGGGACACTCCCCACTACCATGGCGTATTCCTAAGGCCAGGGTGGTGGGACACACTCAGGGCTCCCAAATATTCTCCCTGTCCTTCCCAGCTCCCTTGTTTTCCAGGCACATGCCCCAGGGTGTGTGGAGAGGATCACTGCTGGCACCAACAAGAGCTTCTGAGCAGATCTGGCCACGAGGAGCTCAGAAAATGACCCGGTCCTCCTGTGTCCTCTCCCACCACAAGGTGCTGTTCAGCGTGCCGAAGCTGCTGTCCTCCTCCTCCTGCTCTTTAGCAAGCTCCACAAAAACCTGGAACACATGGAGAGGACATGGATACCCCCCTGTTACCTGAAGGTCGCAAACACAACTCAGGCTAAACACCTCATGAGCACTGAAAGTATCGTTTCATCTCCAAGCAAGTTTTTAGTATTTTGGGTTTCTTCTTTTTGCTCGTACCCTCCCACCTCATTCCTTTAGAAAGAGGATGAAAAGGAAGTTGCACCAAACACACTGAAGGACATTTATCATCAGCAATAACTAATTCAGAATAAGCAATAACAAGCCTCAGCTTCACTCTCCTTTCAACCATGAACAGCAATGCCCATCCTCAGAATAAATCAGAGCAGCTTTCCCATTAATGCCACAAATTTATTTTCCTCCAGTCACTGCAGTTGGCATCTTATTTTTAAAGGAGAAAATGGGAATAAAGAGGAGCAGAACTGGCAATCCTGAATCACTTTGGAAAGGGGAATTTAGTTTCTCCAAAACACTCAAAGAGGCATCAGCAAAGTGGTCCCAGTGCCTTTGAAAGCCAGGCATGGGGGCTGAGCTGCCTGCATGGGGCCCTTCAGAGAATCATGGAATAGTTTGGATTGAAAGGGACCTTAAAGGTCACCTCATCCCAATCCCCTGCCATGGGCAGGGACACCTTCCACCAGCCCAGGCTGCTCCAACCTGGCCTTGGACACTTCCAGGGATGGAGCAGTCACAGCTTCTCTGGGCAACCTGTGCCAGGGCCTGCCCACCCTCACAGGGGAGAATTTCTCCCCAATATCCCATCTAATCCTTCCCTCTCTCTGAGACCTTCCCCTGGCAGGGTTTACCTCCACAAAATATACTTTACATACCTGTTCCAGTGTTGCCTGAGAAAAGCTGTAGTCCTCGATGTTAAAGGCATGTTTTACTGTGGAGAGAATTAATAAGAGCAGATTCAGGGGTACTTTATAGACTCACACAACTGGATTTTAAGCTGGTACAAGTGTTTACTCTTGACTTCACAAGAAACAGAGCGGGGGACAACAGTAATAAAAGAAAAACAAATTAAATAAATCTGGAGCAGTGACAGTGCATGGAAAAATGTCAGTTATGGGAGACAAAAGGATTTCTGTATGTGATCTATGTCAAGTGCTTAATTACCTTCTTCCAGCTTGGAAAAAGAATGGGAAAGTGACTGTACATCTTCTTTAGGAATTTTATATGCCAAAATAGAAGCAAAACTGCAACAAGAAACAGAACAAATTTAGCTTCAAGCAAAATCACTCCAAGTAAAAATACTAATATCCAGTTGAATGGATTTAAACTCATTTTCTGAGGGTTATTCCAGGCATTCTGACTAGTCACGATCCCACAAGACAGGAGGAATGATGCAGCTCCAGGAGACCAGCTGGTTTTTCACCTCAGAGATGCAGGTCCAGGTGCATCAGTTGAGATCTCCAGAGACTGTTCTATGACTTACATGCTCCTCAACTTAAGCTTATTCCTGTTCTGCTCTTCAACTTAAGATTCAACCATTCCTGTTCTGTTTACTCATGGGATTTGCTGCCTGGAAGTCCCACATTTCTGAGGTTTTTTCCTTTGAAATGAGCTCAGGCAGAGGTCACAGATCCCCTGGAACTTTGCACCACACAGCAGTTCCTGCAACCCAGATTCCAGGACAGGGAGCTGCTCTGCCACACACAGCTGCTGTGAAAAGGGAACTCTCCTCCTTGCAGATCTCCCACATTTGAGGAACACTCCTTACTTGATGCCTGCAGTGCCCTTTAGGACACTCTGCTCAACAGTCACCAAGCCAAATCCTTGAGTTTATCAGGCAGAAACTCAAAGCTGTTGGTGGAAAATCAACCAGCCCACCCTGAAACTCAGAGATGCCCCAGAGGGGGCACAGCATTTCTAGGTGAGGGCAGTGACTCAGTGCCTGTGATTGCCCCCTGTTCCCAGGCCATGAGCAAGGAGGAAGCTGTCAGGCAACAGCTCTGCACAACTGAGTTTTGCTTCCCCCGTGCCAAACATCTGTGCACGAGCTGCCAGCCCCACCCTGGCAGCCTGGGCTCTGCTGCTCCCCAAACCCTTCCTCTTTTCCTGCTGTGTGTAAACATTTACATTCCCTACTCAGTGCCAAGTTGCTGCTGAGAAATCAGAGGCTTTTATTGATATCATTTGCTGCATATTCGTCAAACCTCACCTTTCCTGGCGGTTGGCGTTGGGGAAGATGTGCAAAATCTGGCTCTGCAGATACTCCACCTGCTGCACATCTGCTGTTTCTTTTAATTTCATCTCCAAGAAGTACCCTCTGCCAAATTTACTCTTCAGGTGTTGGACAGTACCTATACATCTGCCAGTTGCAGAGAGAAAATACAAGTTGTACACGTTACATCACACTCAAGGAGCAGCTGAACTTCCAACAGACCCTTTTGGCAGTTTAAGATTAAATTTTCTCCAACTTTAAGGTACAAAAGAATTGTCTATCTGTGTTTTCAAAAGAACATATTCTAGTTCCTGGCCTCCCCAGGGGAGGCTCTGGTGGTACCTGAGCTGCCCAGACACCAGGATGGCCACACGGTCACACACAGCATCTGCCTCCTCCATGTAGTGGGTGGTCAGGATTGCTGCCCTCTCCTTGTTTTTAAAGGCTGCTCGAATTGCTCGCCTGCAAAACACAACCAAAACCCAAAAACCTCCGATCAAAACATCTGGCAGGTGACAGCAGGTCCTGGGTTAGCAGGAGAAGAGCACTGTGATGGCCAAACACAAACCCTCTGTTTATGGACTGACACTACTCCCAAGGCAACAATTATCACCTGAATTTGCCAAAGATGACTCGAGTCTGTACTCCTTGCATTATTTTAAGGATTTCTTTCAGCTTTCAAGCTTTTAATTCCCAAGCTATTCTGGGAGAGGACACAGATGCACTGCACCTGGATCTGAGGTTGGGTTGATTCTCCCCATCTTGTGAGACCCCACCCGGATCACTGTGTCCTGCTCTGGGGCTTTCAGTATAGGAGCAGGTGGAGCTGCTGGAGCAAGTCAGAGGAGGCCATGGAAATGCTCCAAGGGCTGGAGCCCCTCTGCTCTGGAGACAGGCTGGGAGAGCTGGGAATGTTCACCTGGAAAAGAGAAGGCTCCAGGGAGACCTGAGAGCCCCTTCCAGTGCCCTAAAGGGGCTGCAAAAGAGCTGGAGAGGGACTTGGGACAGGGGATGGAGGGACAGGACACAGGGAATGGCTTCCCACTGCCAGAGGGCAGGTTAGAGAGATATTAGAAGAAATTCTTCCCTGTGAGGGTGGTGAGGCCCTGACACAGGTTTCTCAGAGAAGCTGTGGCTGTTCCATCCCTGTTGTGAAAGGTGTCCCTGCCCACGGCAGGGGTGGAGGGAGATGATCTTTACGGTCCCTTCCCACAGAAACCATTCTTGGATTCCCTGCCTATGGCTCTCCCTAGTGTTAGCACGGAAAATGCACACCCAAACCAGCCACATTGCCAAGGAGAAAGGATCCTGTGGCCAGCATGGCCCCGGGGGCACTCACCACATGTGCTGCTTGGCTTTGGGATCCATCCCGGTGGACGGCTCATCCAGCAGCGTGACCCGGGGGTTGCCCAGCATACTGAGGGCAAAGCACAGCTGGCAGGGAGGCAAAGGGCACAGTGAGGCCAGGCTGGTGCTGCTGCCCCCCAGCACAGGTGCCAAGGCAGCCCCCATACCTTGCGTTTCAGCCCCACACCCAACTTCTTCGTCGTCTTCTGCAGGTGGTCCTTTAAATCCAGAGCACTTGCAATGCTGTGGAGAGGAAAGACCAGGTGTGAACAGCTGGGAGGCTGATGGTTCAGCATCCCCCTCGTCACAGCGTACAAACAGTCCCATTTGAAGAGCTCAGTTACAAATATTTGTATATGAAGCATAAAAAAAAGCAGAGCAACAAGCAGAATTGGAAGTGGGTTCTTCCAAACAAAACCACCCTGTGTCTTGGAGGAGCCTGTGGTGACAGCCCAGAAACAGCTCCAAGCCCAGGATTCCCCATCCCTGCAGCCTCTGCAAAGGTCATTGGTAGGATTTCATTAACTTCAAAAAAAATATATAAAAATTAGAAATACCAACTGAATTCTGTGTGGCTGAATCTCAGTCTCACCTAAAAATTCACACTTGCTGAATTTCCTGGAAAGATCCAATTCAACTTTAATGAAGAAGATTGCATTAGGAAAAGTGGGAAAAAAATCCCCACGAAAAAAGGCCAAAAAACCAGCAATAAAAAAAACCTGAAAAAAACCCTAAGAAAAATCCAGCTAAACTTGAAGGATTTCTATAACAAACCACTCACCGTTTGATGACTTCCTTAACATCAGACTGACTCATTCCTTTGATAGCACCATAAATTTCAAAGTGTTCCTGCAGGGTAATATCTGGCCAGAGTGGGTTTGTTTGAGGACAGTACCCCACAAATTTCACTGAGTCATCTTCACTGCTCTGCCCCAAAGAATCATCTCCCATCAGAACCTGCCAGGAAAACACACAGACCTTACTCCCAAATATTACAAATTTCCAAACTGTTTTGGTATAGTTTTAGCAGAACACACTTGGGAATGCTTGCAATAATGATAATAAAATGTAAATAAAGGTTAATTTGCTATATAACTTGTAGCATGCAACATACTTGCCCACTGGTTGGCTCAATCTCTCCAACGAGCATATTAATTAAGGTGCTCTTCCCAGCTCCATTGGGTCCCAACAAACCCAGTATTTCTCCTAAGGAAAGGAGGACACAAAGCATTGCCCAGGAGGTCAGAAAACTGGATCCAAGAGTTGCTTTTGTACACAAGACAGCTCAACAGCAATCACTGAACTCCAACCTTTTTTGACGCAGAGAGAAACATGTTTCGTTGCCACTTTCTTTATTTTTCTCCCCAGAAGAAATTCCTTCCTTTCATCAAACTCCTTGTGCAAGCTGCTGACCAGGATTGCTGGCATCTAGCAGGGAAGAGGGAAGTGGCTGCAGATCCCAGCAGCTCTGGGAACCCCAAATGTGGGGTTTGGGCAGTGCCTGGGGGGGCAGGACTTTACCTCCTCACTTTTGGGGCTGCTCAGGATCTCTTTGACTCGCAGCCTCTCTGCCTTCACGTCTTCATCCTCATTCTCCTCGTGTGGGACATCTGGGAACTTCCAGGGTTTGGCTTTTGTCAAGCATTTTCTAAAGGGGAAGAAAACAACCCTCAGCTGAGTTTGGCTCAGGGCTTTGCTGCTGAATGCCATTTGTGTTTGCCAAGCCCAGAGGGAACAGATTCCTGCAGCTCATCTGAGAGCAGAAGGAGCTGTCAAGGACTATCCCTGTGCCACCTTTGTGCTGAGAAACTTGTTGGGTTATGGCATCTCTGGCCATGCAATGGGAAAGGCAGTGCCCCTGTTTTTATACAGGGAACACACCTTAAAAATTCCTGATTTTGCACTGATATAACTTTAAAGGGAAAAAACAACCTATTTCTGCACTTCAGTGCCTGAATTTCAGACAACTAAAGTGAGGAGAACAAATTCTTCAGACACCTGGGATGGAATATAACAAAAGTTATTGTATTTCCTCCATAGCTATGAACTGCACACTCCAGTTTCACCACCAGCAGCACCTTTGACCCTGAGATTGGCTCAGTTGGTTAAAACTTGGCTGTAATAATGCCAAGGTCATGGGTTCAATCCCCTGTGTGGGCCATTGACTTGAGAGTTGGACTTGATGATCCTTGTGGGTCCCTTCCAACTCAGAATATTCTGTGATTCTGATTCTGTGAATAGATTAAAACCAGTTTCTTTGCACTATTACTTTAAAAAGTGAGTATTCAAGAGACACACCTGAAAAAGGGATCCTCTCTGACCGTCCTCCCTCCGTTCTTCAGCTCGAAGCAGCGCAGCAGGAAGAGCCACACGACACACTGCAAATAGGGCTGAACCAGACAAACAGCCCCTGGTTACTGACAGCTCTGCCAGCCCTCCAGGGCTGGTGATCCTCAAAGTGAGGACCCAGCCAGTGTGATGAGGGACAAAAGGCTCCAGCTCTGCACCACCACAGAAGTGCTGGTGTTGGCAAGAATACTAAATGTATCATTAAACGCTGCTTAGAGGGTGCACAGCCAAAGTCTGCTTAGATTTAAAGGCAATTATTTGGGTTTTTGGAGAGATAAGGGATTGTCCCTGCCCTGGAGCTCCTGCTCCACCACCATGGACTCCCATACCAACCAGAATTAACGCTGGCAGTGTTAATCAGGCCACTGAGGCAGCAGATGCTGAGCTTTACTGACTGTGCTTGTGCTGCAGGCTCAGCAACACCAAGCCCTGGATCAAAGCTTTAGGAATAAAGATGTGAACAGAAGGAGCTCCCAGCAGGAGCCAGCAATCCCCCAGGGCCAGGAGGGCAGGGAAGGAAAGTGCCATGCTCACAGCCAGCACTGCCACCAGCAGCCGGTCCCACGGGTCGGAGTATCCCCCGCTCTGCCGTTTGCCCTTCCAGGACACCTGAGAATGCAGGAAAAACCAGGCTGAGGTAAAGAATCACCTACCACAGGCTGTGTATTTATCTCCATCAGTCACTTATGGTGCTCAAGCACTTTCTGAGCTCTGCAGAGACCCTGATTGCACCAGTCTGATACCGGAACTCCATCCAAACCCCTGGGGCTGCTCCTGGGTTCAAGCCACCAACTCCCAATGAGCCCATGTCCCATCACAGGGTTTGGGCACTCAGAAACACATTGTTTTCCTGTGGATATCACAGAATCATGAATGGTTTGGGTTGGAAGGGACCTTAAAGCTCATCTCATTCCACTCTCTGCCATGGGCAGGGACACCTTCCACTAGACCAGGTTGCTCCAAGCCCTGTCCAGCCTGGCCCTGGACACTTCCAGGGATGGGGCAGCCACAGCTTCTCTGGGCAACCTCCCTCACCACCCTCAGAAGGAAGAACTTCTTCCTAATATCTCATCTAAACCTATTCTCTTTCAGTTTAAAAACATTCCCACTTGTTCTGTCACTACACACTCCTGTCAAAAGTCCCTCTCCATCTTTCTCGTGTTTCCCTTCAGGTACTGGAAGGAAACTCAATGGAAAACTTGCTACTTTCCTCATTTCAAAACTGAAACACTTTGCTTAACAGGAAAAGGGTGGTTTTATTCCCCAGTAATTGCTATTCTTCACCTGTTAAATGGCTCCAGATGACACATTAAAGACACCCACCCAATCCCAGCCACCTGCAAGTGCTTTCAAGAGGATCCCCTGTGTCCCCTTACCTTTATAAAACAAATCAGACAGCCAATTAGTGGATAAATAGGAATGAAGATGGAGAAGATATAATGCAGGATGGTGGTTATCAGGTAATAGTCCAGAAAAAAAGCCACTTCAGTGACAACTGTGCAGAGCAAGGCTGTCTGTACAAAAGAAAGGGAAAAAAAGGCCATTTACATCCAGTTCAGACTCTCTAACCATAAGGTCCCTAATTTGAGGCATATTTTTTAAAGCTTTTATCATTTAGGATGTGACAGGAAGACAGAGACACTGGTAAATGTCTCACATTTCCTGTGCATTAAAGACAGACAGTGAAGTAAAACCACTGGGAAGCTGTTGTGGCTTTGGAGCTCACCAACCCTCCCAGTCCTGCCAATTCAAGTTACTCACCACTGAAAATATAAATGACCAAAATTCCTTTGTGTTCTGGACTTTTCTAAAGGTGAAGGAGACCACGTAAGTGAAGAGCACAACGGAGGGGACGTAACCAATCAGGCAAAAAATCTGCAAGGACAGGAAAGGCTTCTCAGCAAAGCAGCAGCAAGAGCTGAATTATCAACTGGAATTACTTAAATGTCACACATAACTCTGGATTCATCTTTGTCACTTCATCTGATGTATTTTGCTGCCTTGGTGTATTGTTAAAGACACAAATGAAAGAGTGTGTGGAGAGGCAGGAACTTCCCTCACTCAGTTAAACTCTTGCCCATTTTTATAACACTCCATAAATGCTGACCCAAAGATTATGGCAAATATTAAGAATTCCATCTTAGTAATTTTGCAGAAATTAAAACAAGAGGAGAAAACCAACCCTGCAGCACACCAGGCACATCCCAAATCTGATTATCTCAGAGCTCCTGATGCCTCTCAATTACAGCCAATCTCAAGGAAAGCCAGCCCTGAATATCAAAGACATGAAGTCTTGTGGTGTCTTCAATTTAATCACATGCTGCAATGCACTGCAGAGATGGGCTGTGCTCAAAGTCACTGTGACCTTGTCATTAGCAGCACGTTGATGCAAACACAGCAATTATCAGTCAGCAAACAGCACAAAGCAGGCTGAGAAAGCAGGAGGCAAAAGAGAATGGAGGATTTCCTGGGAAAAAATTGTATTTTAAAGCTTCATTTTATTTCATTTCTGAATCAAACTCACAAAATCTGAACAATTTTTTTTTTTGTGCAGCCTTTGGGTGTTTTCCCTGTAAATTCACTGGAAAAATTCTGCTGAACCACCTAAGAAAAACAAGCACTTGCAGAAAACAAGGTGACCACAGTACCACTTCCCCACCACACTCACCACAGCCAGGAACTTGCCCACATAGAAGTAAACACCATAGTGGAAGGCAAAGAGGCTCCCGATCATGAGGACGAGGATGGAGAAGAACAGGGGAAGGTCAACCACGGCTTGGCCAGTCCAGTAGGCAGAGGGATAGAGCCCTGCAATCTTCAGCTGTGTGTAGGCCTTGATCTGCAACAGCAGAAGAAAATACAGTGTTAATTACGTGGTAATTAAAACTAGCATCGTGTTAAACTGCCCCGGTGTTACCCGATTAGTGCCAGTTTTAGGTTTTCCAAGATCTGCTCCACCCCAGGCAGCAACAGCAGTCATGTCCATGCTGCCTCTCAGGGCATTATTTTAAACCCCTCTTCGGGTTTTCCCCCAAATCCCAAGATTTTTAACTTCTTGGGCGTCTCTGGGAGTTCTACCTTATGGTTCTCTGCGTTGTCCATGGCAAAATAGGGTGGCATTCCAGTGATGATGATGCCCAGTAACACAGCCTCAAAATAGATCTCCAGCCTGAAAATCGTGTCTGGGAGATTCTGCAACACCAATCAAGGTTTCCTTAATGCCAGAATGGGCAGGACCAAAACAGCACCTTAAGAACTGGAATGCTGGAACTGTAAATGCTGAATTAAAAAGTCTGTATTGGTCAAGATCACCTGAGCTGCAGCAGGAAGAAAAATACCCGTGGAAGTTCTGGGAATATTTAGATGAGGAATAAATAATAACTGATGAACTCCTAGAGCATTTATCTCCTGCAGCAAGTCCTCTCCTCTCCCAAAGGCCACCCCAGCTCCACACAGGAGGCAGCAGACCCAGAAGTGCAGGTAATCTCTAACAAACCACAGCAAATTCATAGGCTCATGGGATGGTTTGGGTTGGAAGGATTCTTGGAGGTCACCTGGCTCCAGCCCCCTGTCACAGGCAGGGACACGTTCCACTAGACCAGGTTGCTCCAAACACTAATTCCCAACAGAACATGCCCTTTCCAAGCCCCTTTTCCCTCCACTTCCATAATCTGCAGAGCAAAATCCCAGCACCTTTAAAGAGTCCCACCTCTCAAACAGTCCCAACCAGCTTTTCCCTTGGGTTTTGGGGTGTTTCTGCCCTCCCCCTCTCACTCCAGGGATGCTTTGCCACCCACTCTGTGGTTCAGGGTGAGTTTTGGGGTGCTGCTCACCTGAATGAAGGGGTTGCTCCAGATCTGGATGCTCTCAGTCACATTTAAGCTGCGCAGCAGGAGGTTGCTGACAATATTCATCAGAACTGGCAGGGAATGCACCATGGTGCTGTTGAATATGATGGCAAAAACATAATTCTAGGAAGGAAAGTACGTGCTGAATTAATTCTTCTGCACGAAGGGCAATTCCCTGAGAGGGCTCTCCTTAATTAAACCTGAACACTGGGAAAAATCTTTGCATAATTGAGTCTGCTTTGCAGGAAGCTCTGGGCTGCTCAGAGTGATTGTAACACATAACCTAATTCAGGAAAACAGTCATGCTCACAGAGAACAAATTATTTGGAATAAATTCCCAGCATGTTTTATGGAACAGTGACACTATGACAAATGACACTCGAGACAATTACAGTCTGAAAAACAAAACACACAAGGACCCACACTCAGATGTTCTTGCTAATGGATTTAAAAACCACACAGGCAAAAATTTACAGGAGCTGAGGGTTGATCTGGCACACTGATGTGAGCAGTGCCAATGAATTAAATGGGAACTAGAGCCAGAGCTGCAGATTGCAAAGCAGTTCCTTTACTGGGGATTAAACCCAACCCCAAAGTTCACATCTTCTCGACAGCCCTTCAGTGACCACATGGAAATGAACATGTACCATCCAGGAAACTCATTTTTCTTTACACATGAGAGCACCATGGAGTTACACTCCTGTCAAATTGTGCAATCCAGTCAGTACAAAGGAAAAAAAAAAAGATAAAAATGTCCTATGCCAGGTCTCCTGTGCAATAAATCATTTCCCTTGGCTTGCTGTGTCCTTGTGGGAAAGAAAGGGGGATGGAGGTTTGATTGGCCTACTGTAACTATGAAAGAACATTTATTTTGCTAATATTTCCATTCTGTTAATACAAGTCCTCTCTGCAGACCTTTGGCATAAGCAATACTATGCAATATTCTTTGATTCTATGACTCAACAGGTGCTTTTCAGGTAAGAGTATCACAAACAGCCCCTCCCAGCTGCTTGAGGGCCCTCTGGGACACGACCCAGCCAGGCTGTCCATCTTACCTGTCTGGATTCCAGGGCAAGCACATTTAAGGCTGCACTGTGAGGTGCAGCTGAGACATAATCACTGTCATTGAACATCTCCAGGAGTATGTTCATGCTCCCAAGGGAGTGGACAATGTCATCGATATCCGATTCTGGTGAGAACAGAGGAAACACAGAATCATTTCACTTGGAAAAGACCTTTCATATCTTTGAGTCTAATCATTAATCCTGCACTGCCAAGCCCACCACCACGCCCCCGAGTGCCACATCTCCATGACTTTGAAGCCCCCTCCTCACCACCAGCCTGGAGTATTTGACACAAAATTATTGATGCATTTTCTCACTGATACATGAAAGATCACTGTTTCCTTCCATTCATGCCCACCAAGGACTCCTCCGCTATTCTGAACAACACAAATTATTTTATTTTGGTTTCCTACTCCACAGCCTCCAAAGAACTCAAGGAATTTTTTTGTTACAATCTCCAATTAGTTTGTGCAAGTGAAATGCAGCAGTGAGGGAGCAGAGCTGCCAACAAGCATTATTAGGATATTCAAACTTAAAGCTGATCAGAGAATTACCTAAAGAAAGTAGGAAATCAGCAACAGTTTGACATGGTGTCCAGAGAAAATAAGTTGTATTAAGCAAAAATTCCCAACATCTTGAACAAATGCTCCTTTCTATTGCCTGGGTTATTGCTGTGCACTTTGAAAACACCCTAAGCTGAAAGAAAAAGCAATTTTCCAAAATGTTTATAGCAGGATTTTAATGTTGATGGATCTGAACACCTCTGGCCACTTTCTTCATATGGACCATCTTCTGCCACAGCAAGAACAAGGCTACTGATCATGGGAGAGGGAGGAAGATCTCCAACCAAACCCTGGGGCACAAAGGATACTCACACTTTACCATCTCTTGGTAACTTGGAAACTCTTCACCTGGGTTAATTTCCAAGTTTGTCCCCAACCCCAAAAGTAGGTACGTTAAAGGAGAGGTGGAGGCAGGAGCTGCTGCCCTACCTGTGGAGTTCTGCAGCAGGAGACGACTCCTGTACTTGTGAGAGTTCTCTCCAGGCTTCAGCAAGTACAAATCTGGGGAAAGTTTGATAGCAGCCACAGAATTTTTGATGATGTGGTGTATGAAAAACAACAAAATCTTAACTACAAGAAAAATCAGAAAAAGCAACAACCTGAAAGAAATAAAAGGTTGGAGTTTATTAAAATTCAGTGAAAGCCAGTCCAGTTTATGTGCATGTTATTAGAACATCTCCCTCACCCCCCCAAAAAGCACATATTCAACAGAAATTATATTTATATTTAAAAAAACAGTATATTAAAAAAAATTAATCACACACTGCCCCTTCTCTGCTGTCATTTAAACAGGCTTTAAGGTTTCTCTATCCCAATACTTACATAACTCTCACACACTTGTTTTCCCGCTTCAGAGTGAGGAAATGCACTTTGGCTATGGTGGAAACCTGCTTCTTCCACAGGGCTGTGTTGCTCATGGCTGGTGCCTTTGTCTCTGACAGCATCAGCAGGCTCTGCTCCATGTCATCCAAGGATTTCGTGTCCATCTCATCCTGCACTTGCTGGGAATGGAACACGCTGTAATCTGGAAAAGGGGAGAGGAAAACTCTACAGATTGATGCTCTGAGAGAGCTACAGGTCTGAAATGGGACAGGTGGAGGAGCCANAGATGACACAAATTTTTGTCCCTCAAAAGGGGCAGACTTGCCCCAATTTCATGACCATTTTATACCAGCAAAAAAAGAACTGATTAATCCTGGAGTAATATTAAGCTTATTCAACTCATCATTTGAATTGGAAGTTAATTTAAAGGAGGGGAAGTGAAACAAGTTGAGCTGTTTTAGCTCAAGTGCAGCTACTAATGTTGCTGTTGATGCAGAAAGCTGGAAATTAATTTTATACTGTGTATTTATAATTTCTTGAAAGCCAACTCCATTAGGACAATAAAGGACATTTTAAAAAGCAAATCATAAAATGTGTGCCTGAAAAGTAAAGGAATCAGATGTAAGTTTGCTGAATGAAAAATTAATAAGGAAAAAGCCTTTCCCCTGGATCTTCCCAGAACCACTCCCCAGCCCAATTCCCTGCTTTTCCTGGTTTTCATGCTGAGTATTTCAACACCCTGGAATGTCAAGAGGCCAAAGGAGCCCCAGGGGCTGGCTGCAGCACTCTGTGAGAGGACTTGATGCTCTCACCTCCTTCTGGCAGCGACAATTTCACACTAACTGAGACTAAATCAAATAGGAGGGAAAACAAGAGAACATTCATGGTCCACCCCACCTGCTTGGTCAATCTCTGCCTCAACTTCCAGCTTCAGGTAGACATCCTCCAGTGTGGTCATGGACACGCCGTAGGTGATGACCCCCAGGTGGGAATGGGTGTCCAGGTCAGAAAACAAGCCTAGGGACAGATGTGACACAAGCTGCTCTGAAACTGTGCTCCATCACCACCTGAGAGAGCTTCAAGCACATCAGACACATCCCTAAGGTCTTCTGCTGGGGGGGAAAGCAATACCAATGCTTAAATATGAAGACGCAGGCCATAGCTTGAGGACCAAGGTTGGGATAAGGTCATTTTAACACTAAACTTCAATCTCTGCGGACAGGAAATGTGGCAGGTTTTCCTGAGGCTGTGGTGTGAATGAAAATCACCTCAGCATCCCAAAGCTCCTGAGCTCAAAGCTGTCTCTGGGCAGCTTCAGGAGCCCCTCACCTGGCAGTGTCACACCCAAGGTCTGCAGGACAGGTCACCCTACCTAGATCCCTGCCCAAGCACAAAGGGATTTTACAAATAAAACCACTGAGTGATTTTATTTCTATATAAAATACATATTTTTATGTATATATAAAAAATTCCCAGGTGTGGAAAGCCAGGCTAACTGGGCAGCACATCCTGGGCATCAGGCAGAGCTTGAGGACCAAAATAAGATTCAGAGTGAGAGAACTAATTAACACCTTGAGGTGAAAAATCCTACTGGGCTCCTGTCAGTCCTGTGAAACAAAGGACTTAAAAAGAGGAGCTTCAGAGCCAAGGTCAGGCTGAAGGGAAATGCAGATGTGTAAAATGGGAAGAGCAGCTGGGTATCTGCTGCTGGTGCTGCTCAAATCTCTACAATTTCTTCTGCCCCACTGCCCAAGGCACATTCCCAACCTTGGCTTCTCCTTGCAAGAGTCTGGGGGAATTGATTCCATCTTACATAAAGGTGCCTGTTCTCAAAAGAACATGCAGTGGCTGCTAAAGGCAAAGCTAATGAATTATTAACTCAAATGCAGCAGGGCAAAAAAACCCACTTATGAAATATCAGCTGCATATTCCCATCAGTATTGATTCTCCCTTTGCTTTCCACATGGCACAGAGGACACTGTGGTTTATTCCATTTATTTCTGGGAGGTGAACAAGGAGCTCTGCACAGGACTGATCAGATAATTGCTGCCATCTAGTGAAATCCTCACATCTGCTCCATGCTGCCTCTTGCCACTGAACCTCAAGGCAGTGACACAGACAGCACTACTGTTTGAGTGGTTATTATTTTACTCACTTCACAGATTGCTTTTGTTTGTGTTATGAGGCTCTTTGCAGGTCAGAGCTAGGGTTGTTCATTTTTGCAGGACTTGGGGCTTGCTGGATTCCTGCTGGGGGCCAGCCTGGCCCACTAAAACCCTCTGCAATAAGATGATGCTCCTGCAGGACGTGGGGATGCTCAGGTCAAAGCGTTTCTTCACCACAGAGGCATCTCCTCAGCACCTGTAGCTGGGTACCACCATCCCTCTGACACACCACAGCCCCCTTGGAGGAGGCAACAAAGTCCTCACTCACCTGAGAAACACCTCACTGACTCACCACCAGCCAAATAACAATATGTACTAAAACAGATCCATGCAAAACTGACACTTTAAAGCACAGTGCAGGCCACAGCCACACCTAATGGATTTGCCCTCTGCAGCCACTCACCCCTGCAGCACAAAACCCCATCAATACCTGCAAATTTGTCCATGTCCTTGAGGGGGAGGGTGTACACGAGCTGCTCGTCGTTCTGCTGGATCAGGGTGGCCGCAGGGATGTGCTGCCTGATCAGAGAGGTCGTGGCCTCTGTGTTGCAGTAGGCATCGATGTGCATGCTGAAAACAGCACCAGAAATTCAGGGTTTAGAATCACAGACTCAGAATCCCAGACTATTCTGAATTGGAAGGGACCCACAGGGATCACTGAGTCCAACTCTTAAGTCAATGGCCCACAGAGGGGATTGAACCCATGACCTTGCCATTATTACAGCCAAGTTTTAACCAATTGAGCTGATCTCAGGGTTTAGAGCCTGAGCTTCTCCTGACACTGCACCACAGCCAGCAGCTAGCAGAGCAGCAGGCAGCAAACATCCAGTTTTATCATTCAAGGTGATAAAAGGATCTTTTTGAGGGTCAGGGGGTGCTATCTTACACATTCCAACAGAAAACAACACAAAAAGATCCATGATGGCACACAAGTACCACAGAGCAGTTACCTCAGGCGGTAGCCAATGCCCCACTTGCTTTTGAGGAAGAGAGAAGATCCGAGGCACTTTAACATCCCCTGGGAAATCACAGCTTTACGATCTGCAAACAAAGACAAGAAGGCCCTTTGGAGCAGGAGATGGACCATCTCCTCCAAAACTCAAGGATAATTTCAAACAGACGTGTGTTCTATGCCAGGGGAAGCACCGCTGTGCCTGCCTTGCCCAGGCTGGGGCCAGGGGTGGCAGCAGGGCTCACCAGCCAGGATGTCTGCCTCATCCATGAAGTGGGTGCTGAACACAGTCACCCCATGGGCCTTCCTGCTCTTCAGCAGGTTCCAGACGATGTGGCGCGAACACGGATCCATCCCGGCCGTGGGCTCATCCAGCAGCAGCACCTTGGGCACAACCAACAGGGGTTTGCAGAGCCACAGCCACGGGCATTGACCTCAGCAATCCCTACACATCCAGGGGGTTTTGGTAATTATTCCTCTAAAACATCCCTGACTAAGCAAGGTAGCTGTTGCCACTATGCTTTGAATAAATCCATCTCCTGTTGTGACAAATGGAAAAATCCCATAATAAGTTCATGCCATAGTCTGTTTTATTCTGGTTCCAATACAATTACGTATCAGAATTAACAATTTAGCTCTGGAGTCACTTTTCCTGCTAAGGGGTGGTTAAATACACACACCTGCCTTTAAAACCCCCAGGAACTGTCACACACATCATTTTTAAATACAGATCTCAAAGCAATCCCCATTCTCACAGGCCAGGAATTACAGAGCTGTAACACAAAAGAGCTCTCTGGCTCCATTCCTGCTCACAGATGGCTCTGTAAGGGAAGTATCCAACAATTTGACTGTTGGGGGCTAAATGTGACCTGCCAGAAATTACAGAAAACTTGTCACACTATTTGTTTCCCAAAGAGATTAAATCCAGAGCTACTGCCACTACCTGAGCCATTAACAGCCTCAAGCAGAAAGGTTGAGTCATTAAAGGGATTTTCATTGGTCCAGCCATAAATGAAAAAAAAAAAGGAGCAACAGATGCCTAAAGTAACAATCTCTGCATCTTACATATTATTATATGTATTAGTTGATTTTGACAAGAGACACCAACCCTTGAATGGATCGGTGATGCAAGTTGAGAACAACTCCATGACTCTCACCTTGGGGTTCCCAAGAACAGCAACTCCCACTGAGAGCCTCCTCTTCTGCCCCCCACTTAATTTTTTAGCTTGATTGTCCCTGATGGGCTGCATCTCCAAATCCAACAACACTTTCTGCACCTTGAAAACACAAGAAACACATCTACTGTTTTAAAAAAAATCTGTTAAGTTTTTCAAACCAGATTATTAACAATTAACATTCAATTTAACTGTTGCTTATTCCCAGTTTATTCTATACTTGAACTGCACAACTTGTACATACAAAGTTTAATAGTTTCTATGCTTGAACAGGATTTAAAAGTGCCATGACCATTTTAATCTCCTAGGAAAAATGAACAGTTTATCTTTGCCAAAGTATCTGTCTGCTCCTCTTTGCCTATGGTACCACAGAGCAATATTTCCCTGCCAACTTGTCTTAAGGAAATCCCTGTAAGGATATCCTGATTTACAGGTTAAAAATGTGCAATACCTGTGCCCAGGTGACTCACCTCTTGTATCAAATCATTCTGAGGGATTCCCTTAATGGCAGCAAAGATGGAGAGGTTCTCCTCCACAGTTAAAATATCAAAGTGGATGTCAGACTGAGGGCACACCCCTGTTATCTGTCGCACTTCCAGCATCTCTTCGATCTCAGACACTCTGTGCCCATAGACAGAGACAAACCCTAAAAGAGAATGAAAAAACATCCAGGAGAAATCAAGGAAGAAGGTTTTTACAGCCAGAGAGCAGGTGAACGTGCATATGAATGGAAAGTGGAATTTGGGGGACCTTGTAGCAGCCTTGCAGTGCCTTGAAGGGGTCTAACAGGGGTCTTTCACAAGGGCACGCAGTGATAGGACAAGGGGGAAAGACCTTAAGGGAAGGAGGGCAGGGCTAGGTTAGACACTAGGAAGAATTTTTTTATTATAAGGGTAGAGAGACCCTGGCACAGGTTACCCAGAGAGGCTGTGCACTGCCCATTCCTGTAAAAGCCAGGCTGGATGGGGCTTGGAGCAACCTGGTCTGATGGAAGGTGTCCCTGCCCATGGCAGGGGGTGGAATGGGATGAGCTTTGAGGTCCCTTCCAACTCAAACCTTTCTGTGATCCTATGATTCCATTTCAAAGTTTATTGAATCTTGGAATAACCACAGAGGTCACCAACTGTGGCTTTGAAATCAGGGTGCCCAAAGCCTCTGGGAACTCACCATCCGTGGGTGGGCACAGCCCACAGAGGATGTTCATCAGCGTCGTCTTCCCGGTGCCACTGTGCCCCAGCAGGGCCGTGATCTGCCCCTCGTAGATGTCAAAGGACAAATCTGGTGCAGAGGGAGAGAAGATGTCAGGGATGTGCTCCTGGCAGCTGGAGCCAGCTCCCAGTGCAGAGGGAAATTCAAATGCTAACATATGGGGTATGCACTCACACTGCTGGGGGCACCTTACCTCCGTGGCTGGGCATGGGACAGGCTCTGCACCCACAATTAAAAGCCACACAGGGAAACAAGACAAAAATATCAGGGAGAAGGGGCAGGGAAGATCATATCCCTAAGGACAAGGGCAGAGGAGGAATACCAGGGATGAACCAGTAGGCTTTCCTTAGTGGTAGAAGGGTTCACTTCTTGGGGTACTGTTTCAAACAAGATTACTGCCAAAGCAGTGAGAGAATACACGCACAAACACATCTGGCACTCATGCTCCAAAGTCCCACCCCTCTAAAAGAAAGAAACCAAAAAGCCTGAACTGAAACACAAAAGATCACTCAGCAATTCAGCTACTGCTGCTCTGCATCTGACAAGCAGCTAAAAAGCTAAAATGTTCTTACTTCTGAGAGCCTCCACAGTTTCCCCCTTTTTCCTGAATGTTTTCTGAACACAGCTGATTCTGAAAGAAGACATGTCATTGTATAAACTGTGTCAGGATCTTTATGTGTCATTTTGAAAGATCAATACTTGGCAACAGTCACAACAAGACAACCAGACTAAAGTGACATCAGACACATTCGAGACCCAGTGAGGCAAGTCAAGAGACAGCACATCTTGTCACAGAGCTTTGCCCATCTCCACCCTGGCATGAGAAAGCTTTTACTGGTCACCTTCTAGGGCAATTCTATGTTGACAATCTGAATTATTTCCAATCTGTGTCTCTTTCACATGGCAGGCCAACACACTAGAGGTTTCTCAAGGCAGAAAAAGGAATAGTTACTCCCAGTAGTTGCACAATACAACAGCAGACTCCACAGATATGAATACAGAAAAGAAGTGTTAGCAAAAGAGACTCCAAGGATGTGATTATTGACAGCTCTTCAAAATTAAGTAAAAGAAAGCAGGTATCTTTCTCTCCAAGAAAGGTAAAAACCTTCCTTCCAGCCCTACCGGAAATGAGGATGGGAGTGGGTTATGGGTGGAGGACAACTGGGTATGAAAGAAAAGAAAACCTGGACATGTAAAGATTACAAGATAGTGTGAATATTCTGAGAGCTGATGGAAGGACGGTATGAAAAGAGTCCAGGCTGGGTGGACTTAATGGAACAATGGCCACAACATTCTGATGTGAACATCAGGATTAAAACTGGACCCTTGAACCCACAGCAGATGCCCAAAGAGATACAGATGGTGTGGACACCACCAGACATGTCCTGGTCACTCAGCTCAAATATTTATTTGAGACTAGTGGAGCCAACCAGTAGTGAAGATGCAGAGCTCCCCATCTCCCATCAGGCTATGCCACTGGAAAATGATGGAATCAAGGGCTAAAAGACAGACACTGAAAATGACATCTGAGAAACACCAAATAGCACGTGACAATCCAGATGCAAGACAGCAGGTGACACAAAGCACAGCATGAAAGATGAGAGTGGGGACATCTATTTCTCAGTTTCCTTTTACCCTTCTGTATGTGGCAGCTGAGTAAAACCACCATGAAGTTGCCCTCTGCTCTGTGGAGAACACCACAGCCTCCACACAAACCTAGAATTTGCCTTTTTGTCCTAAAATGTGCTACCAGAAACTAAACCCTCCCAGCAGAGCAGACATTCCAACATCTGCAACTGCTTACGCCGCTCGTGGCCTCGGTGAGACTGAGGGAATGGAAAAGCAGCCTGGCTGGAGAGGACTCCAACCAAAGGAACACAACCCACAAACCAACCCTCTCCTCAAGCCCGGTGATTTATCCTTGGAGAGCATCCATGGTGCCGCTGGTGGGGATTCACAGGGAAGGAGCCATGCTGGGCACACAGGGCTCTCTGCAATGCATCCCATATGCTGTTTGAATCCAACCAGGGGAGAACTAAACAGGGGATTTTCAAATTCCACATTACAAAATCCCAGGGATCCAGGTGACCTGCCCATGTGCAGGGCAGGGCAGGGGCTGTACCTGATGGCCTCTTTCCCCTGGAATTCCGAAGGCACAGGCTCCACGATCTCGCTGAAACTGAGGCTGCCGTTGACGCTGCTCTCGTACAACTCCTTGTAGTTTTTCCTGTGCTTTGACCAAAACGAGGGTTTCATGAAGAAAAACGGAGCGCGGCGCAGCCCGAACTCCCCTGGAGAACACAGGGAAAGACACAACCTGGGATCAGATACTCCTCAGTTTTGGGGTTTGGTTCTCCAAGCCCTGGGAGAGGTCCATGAGCCAACCCACACCTCTATTCCACAGCAATTTCATCAGCCAAGTTTAATTCCTCTGCATTTAAGCCACGGCTCCCCATCAACACTGCTGGCAGGCTCCAGCCTTGCCGAGAATTTAAATATATGTGCAAATCTCCTTCTATGCAAGAGAAACCCCCAGTGCTGAAAGAACAGTGACTTAAACACAGGGGATGGAAAGCCAGGGGTGAATGGAGCTGAGGGGCTGAGCCAGGCTTTGGTTGCAAGATTAGCAACTTTATTCTGTGTTTCATGTTAAGCTACTTCTGTCACAGGAAAAGGTCTGGAACAGGCAGAGGAGTCTTTGGTTTTCAACTCTCTAAGAGCAAACTTTAAAGGTTGAAGCATTCATTAGCCCAGCAAGGAAACTTTTCCTCTAGAAAGAGGGAAAAATTCAGCTTTTTAGGGCCAGTAATTCTCAACATGCCAAAACCCCTCCTCACACCTCATAGCTTTAACAGACTATAAATTATTTCAGCTAAAAGTGTTCTGAGCCACAGTGTAAAAATCCATCTGCAAACAGCATCACCTCCTTTCTGCAGCTGAATTTAAGTGAGAGATGCCCCCAGCCTGGGGGGCTCAGGACTGCAGGAATTGGTGATCCTGGCACAGCTCAGCTCACAGGAACATACCTGGGATAACCTGGTCAAGGTAGACAGCCACAAGCAGATAAAAGATGCTGTCAAGCACCAGCAAAATAAGGGAGATACACAGTGGGTAAGGACCATCATTTATATTGGAAAATCTTGCCCCATCTTCATAATCTTCCAGGTGCATGACCTGCATGGACAGAGGGAGATGTTACACACCAGCACTGGACCAGCACAGGGCAAAAGAAACAAAAACAACAAGCAAGTGAATGAGGTCACAGCACTGAACACAAAGAATAACAGCTCCTTGATGGTGCTGGATAGCAACTTCCCATGAGAAAATATTCAAATAGGCACTTCTCTGCATGATCACTTGTTTATTAAACACAAAACAAATATTTAAGAGTATCTCCATCAAGATCTGTTTGAAAATGACCCAGGACAAGCGGATGAAGAGGAGTGGGTGGTTCTTTACCTGCGCGACACCGATCAAGAAGCTGCACTGACACAAAGGGCTGAGAATCCACACGAAAGATTTGGGAAAATCCTCCAGCAGGACAATGTTGAGGCCCACAAAGCCAAAAGCCAGCGTGGCCAAGAACTCCACTATACCCACGTGCTTTGACTTTTTAAATAGAGGTGTCAGCATTAGGGCAAAGAAAACCTAAGGGCAGAGGAAAAAACAGACAGGAAGGTACCATATTAAATAATAATAACAATTACACTGGTATAGAAAAACTAAGGTAAATACCATTTTGCCTCTGATAATCGTATTTTCCTGGTATGGTCACTACAGCATTCACCCACACAGAATTATGGAATCATTTTGTGTGGAAAGGACCTTTCAGACCATCAGGTCCAACTGTTGCCCCAGCACTGCCACCACTAAAGTATGTCCTTAAGTGCCACATCGACCTGGCTTTTATACCCCTCCAGAACACCAGGAGAGACAGATTTCCTAAAGATGCCAGAGGTGAAAAGAACTATAGAAACAAATCAGGAGCCACGAAGCTGAGTGGGCACCTTCACCCTGGGGAGTGCCCCTTCTGCAAGTGATAGCAAAGCACTGGCTGCTTACAAACTCAGACAAGCAATCTGCTATATAAATATATTTATAATACACTATAATATAATCTTCTGACCTTTAATTAGGGTTTTAGCATTATACTATACAGTAACAACAAATGTTTTGAAGAGGACATGGGTTTGAACTGCAAAATGGTTCTGTACAGTGTTTTCAGTTCAAAGACAGAGGATTATAAACCCAGCTATTTCAGTAAGGAAAGGTATTTCCCACAGTGATGGGTGACACCTGCACAACATCCTAAGGTGGAGAAGAGCCAAGGAAGGGGATGGCACAAGTCAGACACCCAGCACTGTTCAGTCCTACAGAGAAGAAACATTTGTCCCAAATGCTTTAGTAGAGAGAACAAGATCAGGTGGGAAGGGAATCAAACCCACTAGGAAAGGATGGCTGAATTTAACAAGATCAGGAATACTTACTGAGGACACTCCATACAAGAAGAAAAGGAGAAATATCACAAAAGCACTGCTCTGGGGAAAGAGGGAAGAGGCCGTGGCGATCACTGCCATGAGAATGGACATGACAAAAATCAGGCTGACATAGAGCAGCACCCAGGAAAGCCTAGAACAGAAGGGGGAGAAAACAGAAACCAGCAATGAATCCCCAGCCTGAATCAGCCACATAAAAAGCTAAACCCACCATTCTTTAATATTCCAGACAGCTGCACCGAAGGCCAAGCTTGCAACAAAACAAGAGTGCCCAAATAAAAGAGCTCTTGTAAAACACCCCTGGAATTGTTCTCAGAGCACACACAGATACCCAGAGCAGCTAAGGACACACAATTAGATGATTCACAATTATTTTGTTTTTTAAACTTGCATAATTAATTCCCTGGTATAACCAAAAGAAGGTAACAGAGTCATAGGTTTCAATAATTCAAGAAATTCTATTTAAAATTTAATACACTAGTCATTCCAGTCGCTGGGCAGGGTAATAAAATCCTTTTCTTTTGAAAAGCAGAGCTGCGACTCTGGGAGCAACTCTGACCTCAGGAAACAGGGGTGGTTTGTGTACAGGTAGTAAAAAATGACACATTTCCTCAGAAGTAAGAAAAAAATTCATTCCAACAACCCCAGGTGGCTGTTTCGGTGCAGTGGGGACAGATGTGAAAACACTGCAGGAAAGGGCAGAGCTAAACCTGGTTTGCTCTTCAACTATCAGTGATTTCAAATTAGCACATCCTCCCATTTGGGGGAAAATAAAACATTCTACTGCACTGGGCAATTTCCATCATGGTAAGGAAACAAATTAAACCTGTTGCTTTGATTGCTCTGTCTTGTTAAAATTATAGTTGGATTCATTTAATTGTGTGTTGGGGAAACTGCTGCTAAGCTCTGAACAGAGACTGCAGGTTACCTGCTGAGCCTCTAGGAAAGGAGGTCCTGAGCCAAAAGTAGTTAAAAAAGAATAAAAAAACTTACATAAAAATCTCACATATTTAATCCCTCCAAGTCTGAGGTAGCTTTACATACACAAATGCAACAGTATTATTACTCTATTGTTTACTTCTAAAAATATTTGTATTTTCATGATACTGCAAGTGTCTTTATGTTTGATTTTACAGAATCTCTCACTTTTAGTTAAATTAACTTCAGCTAAAGACTGAAAACAATTTAAAAACAGGAAAGATGGGATAGAAGAGTTTCCCCAGAAAATGTTATCTTTTAAATATTTGTTTCTATATTTTCTATTTAAAAACAGGTTACCCCACACACTCACATACCAGAAGGCAGTGTCGTGGAGTCCCAGGATCTTCAAGAATTCCTTCAACTTCCTCTCCTTTTCTGCCACAATATGAATGGCCAAATAATACCCAAATGGGGAGAAGGCAATCACCAGGTAGATTAAAATGATTGCCCGAGGGAAGTTATCGATTTCCACCACGGCAGCCTCTCCCATAACCACTGCTCTCGTCAGTTCAAGCTGTTCCCAAACAGACTGATTGGTCTTCAGCTGAGAGAGAAGAAAGGAAGAGTTATTTTGGGATGGTTCATGATTTTTCAGCCCCATCCCAGCCAGCTCAGCTCCATCTCCACCCCCATTGGCGGGGAGAGATCTGAAGACCCCAAATCCCAACCAAAAGCAGGGAAACTGGAGAACACTTGAACACCTGGAGGTAAAATCAGCAAATGTGAAATTTCTATCACTTGAAAAGATGAAATTTGCTCTCACCATGAGTGGGATGAGGAGAAGGAAATTGGGAAAAATTGCTGACCAATACTGAAACCAAAATAAGGTAAATTCTGCAGCCCCTTTTTGGTTCAGCATCTGAAATGGCATTTTGGGGTGAGCACTGAGCTTTGAGGACTGTTGAGATGGGTGTTCAGCCTCATTTGGATGCAAACGGAAGATAAACATCCACCTTATTCAACCCAACAAGAACAATTCCTAAGAAACACAGCAGAACACACCCAAAATATTTTGCCTTCTCAGAATCAGAGAATCACAGACTATTCTGAGTTGGAAAGGACCCACAAGGATCATTGAGTCCAACTCTTTAAATCAAGGGGATTGAACCCATGACCTTGGCATTATTACAGCCAAGTTTTAACCAACTGAGCTGATCTCAGGGTCATCATCAGGGTCCAGATAACTTCTGATATGGCATTTCCCACAAGTGTCAGCCAACATCAGACAAGCAGCCAGAGAGAGCCAAGGCAGCCCATGGAGCTGAACCCCCTGGGTGTAGGATGTCCCTGTGCAGTGGTACCTGGATGATGGCAGCATCGATACAGGCTTGGAGTGCTGTGAAGCCCGAGCTCCAGTAGGTCACTGACTCGCAGCCCTTGCGCAGCTTGGAGCAGCTGGCTGCAGAACAGAGCAGGAACCCATGAGCTGGAAAGCCCCCTTCATCCCAGGCCACCCAAGATCATAGAATCATAGAATGGATTGGGTTGGAAAAGACCTCCAAGATCATCAAGTCCAACCCTTGGGCCAACTCCAGTCCCTTTACCAGATCATGGCACTCAGTGCCATGGCCAAGCTCACTTTAAAAACCTCCAGGGATGGGGAATCCACCCCCTCTCTGGGCAGCCCATTCCAATNCTGGGCTAAAATGTCAAACCCCAGAGTTCCACCTGCCCTGTCCCCAATGTGCAGCTTGAGGCCACCCCTGACCATGCTGGAAACAACCTCCAGAAATCAATACATGCAACAGCAGGCCAAAGGAGAAACAGAGGGAATGATTCTTCAGTTCATCCCCTTGCAGAGCACAAGGGAGAGTGTTCCCAGTTACCTCTGGATTCCATGTAAATGGAGGACATGGCGATGGAGTCGTGGAACCTCAGCTGGTAGGACATGGAATCCTTGAACACGACCCCCACGAAGTTGGAGGGTTTGAGAGCACTGGCCTCCTGCAGCTCCTCCTCACTTAAATACTCCTCAGTGATGATGCCTGGGAGATATCAGGAAATTATCACGTTGATTTAGGTATCGGCACAGCAGGGAGAAAAAATGTGCAAAATTTATTTAAAGTATCGTGTTAATCATTAATGATTTATTTGAGTTTGGAGATATATAAATATATATATGTATGACAGGATAAGGGGAAATGGCTTCAAATTGACAGGGAGTAGGTTTAGATTAGATTTTAGGAAGAAATTCTTCCCTGTGAGGGTCATGAGGCCCTGGCAGGGGTTGCCCAGAGAAGCTGTAGATGCCCCATCCCTGCAAATGTCCAAGGTCAGGTTCCTCTGAAGCACAAGGAACATAAAGAGGAGAATCAAAGATATCACACTAAAAATACATCAGAGGGACGGGAGAGAAGAAGTTCCTGTTAGATGTGTGAGGTGTGCAGGAAGAGCACCGGAGAAAAAAGAGAAATAAAATTAAAAAACAGAGGAAAAAAGGAAAAGGATAAAACGAAACAAATGGAAAAAAAACCCCGCACATGGAGAAAAACTCCCAAACAAATGGGGAAAAATAAACAAAACCAGGAAAAACAAACAAGGAAAAACAAAATAAATGGAAGAAAAACAATAAATGGGAAAAAACCCAAATAAATGTAAAAAAACCCCAAAACATAGAGAAGTAAAAATCAAGGAAAAACCAAACAAGGGGGAAAAAAAAGCAGAAGAAAAGTGTTCTTGAGAGTAGAAGCGACAACATGCTAATGAGAATCAGCACTTAAAAAAATCTAAAGATGTTTTTTGGTAGTGACATCAGGATAGAAACACAACCTGGACAGCACCAGCTCCTGAGTGTCACAGGACAGGTACCAATCAGCCCTAGAGCTGCTCAGGGGGCACCCAATCCCCCCCTGCAGCCACACAACACTTTGGCTGCACCAGGAGAATGGGGATCACTTTGGGATGGCAGTGCCACAACATTTGCCAGCCAAGACAAGTCAACAAAAAACCCACCGATGCCTTCACTTGGAAAATAAATGGCTTTTTCCCCTTAAGCAGCACCCCTGAGCTCCCTCTTCAAACACAGGCCATAGTGGGAGGTATAATGCTAAAAACACAACAGTCAGGGTGTGAATACCATCTTCAAAGTTATCAAAGGCCACTTTCTTCATGATCTTTCGTGCCATTTGGGTGGGTGGCGTGTACCCAATGACGAAGTTCACCAGCTGGGAGGGGTCCAGGGTGCCCAGGTCGGTGTTGGCCACCTCGTCGTACCTCCTGTGGGGGTGCATCATGCTCATCAGGATGAGCCAGAACAGGAAGAACAACGGGAAAAGCACCTCCTGTGCAAAGAGAAAACGAACATTTCAAAAGAAATCCTTCCCGAGTTTCTCTTGCACGAAGCTCAAAGCAGGGACTGTGAAATTCCCCGAATGTTTCCAGTGCAACAGCAATTTTAGTGCCAAATCCTTCCCTGGCGCCGAGGCAGGGCTTTAATCGCCTGCATTAGTAACCTAAGAAGCCATTTGCAGGCCCAAAGGGATAATTCTACAAGCTTCAAACATCTGCAAATTCGTGCTCTTTGGGAAGGAGCAAAACACAAGCTGGGAACCACTAAACAAGCCCAGCCAAGCACTGCATTGTCTCTTCTTCTCCTCAAAATTCAGCTTAAAGTGCCATCAGATCAATCTCTTCTTGTCCTCAAAATTGATCTTACAGTGCCATCAGATCACCCCCACACAGGGCTGAGCTGGTAGGAAAGAGAAAACTCTCCTGGGGAGGTCTCCCCCTCCTATCCTGGGCAGTTACAGGTGCAAAAGCTTTTACAAGTGCACTAAGATGGTGATATTGTAAGATTTAAAAATTATTATTATTTCGATTATAAATATGCAAATATTAATATATTAAAAATAGTACTATTACTATTTTACCAATTATTTTACTAATATTATATATTACTATTACTAACTTATTCATATATTAATATAATAGTTTATATTATATTTCAATATAATTTTATATTCAAGGCTATTTTCTGGATAAAACCTTAACATTAGGATATGTTTTCAAGCAAAGGATCCCCAAACACCTTCTGAACAAGCTTATTTCAACCCCAAATTCATGCAGACCATGAAGCTTCACAGACATCAGAACAAAAGTGAGTGTTGCCTCCGATCTGGGAGCTATTTAAGCACAGAATAACAGTGGGTGCAGCAGCAGGAACAAAGGGTTGTCCCCTCACCTGGACGCTGCTTTTCTTAGTCCTACACTTAATAAGACAGTTCTTGAACAGGAGAGCTCGGGTTTGCCTCCACACTCCTGCTTCTCTTGGAGCAGCTGGTGCCATTTTTCAAGGCTGGTACAAGAAAAAACAAATAAATCAATATTAAATGACAATATAATTTAAAAACCCAAAGCCGGGCAGTTGCAGCACTCGGTGTCTGCTGTATTTCCATAAAAAAATATTTATTTTCAGTTTTTCATATTTGAAATGCCTTCTGATATACGTTCTGGGTGTCTGTTACATGGAGAACTTGGTAATTCTCACTCAGAGGGAGAGCTGGGGGATCCAGCTGGGAATCTGGGCAGAAGATGCCTCAGGATGCCCCTGAGCCAACCAAGGGCACAACCAGTTCTAGGAAAGCTCCCTAGACTTGACCTAACCTGGGCTTATTTTTCTCCACCTAAATTATAAACCCGAGGATGTGTCTGGGAGCACAACTGCAGCATCCCTGGCAGGGTTGAGGGCAGGCAGCCAGAGCAAAGCATCCCAAAGCCAGAGCCAGCTCACCCCAGGCAAGCTGTTCAATTTACCGTGAGTAACCCCTTTCCAGGCTGGAGCACAGCCAGCACTGCTTAGTTTCCTTTCCATTATATTTTAACCTTTTCATTAGCCCAGCTGCACAGCACAGGAGTGCTGAAGACAACCTTTAGGAAAGAGAAAAGTGATTAAATTCTATTACATTAAAATAAAAACGCTTTCCCAGGAGACAGAGTCCTGCACGTACCTGCTGAGGGACAGCGGGCTGGGAACTGGCAGATTTCTCTGCCCAGATTTGCCAGCACTTCGTTGCCTCAGGTTTGGAGTTATGGGTCAATCTACATCTCCCTCTGCTTCCTCACCTGGGAATGTTGAAACGTTTCACCTGTGAAGGTAAAACATAACCATGAGAGACAGCAGAGCACCAGGTCCATGGCCCCCACCCTTCCATCCCACCTCCACACCCCCAGGGAACAACTGAGTCACTTCTCAGAACTTCAGCCAAAACTGCACAGATTTTAGGAATTTATCCATATTCCAGGCTTTACAGCTACCAACAAAGGCAGGCTGGTGATCCTGGTGCTGCACACTCCAAACAGCTGCATGACAGTGTTGCAAATGACACCACTTTTCTAATTTTTTTTTAATTATCCCAATTAAAATTTAGTTGTTTTAATTAATCACAGGTCTTGTGTTAGGCCTTAAATCACTCAGCCAGCATTTAGCAAAGTTGTCATAATTAATTTCTGTGAGAACACAGCTTGGGAAAAGTTAAAAACTAACTAAACTAAACTAAACCTGAAGTTTTGTTCAGGTTAACCTTGATATGCTGCAGTGAACAAAGCCTGGCAGAGAGAAAGATGTGTGGTTGAAATTGGACATTTGGAACATGGATTTATGACCTACAAGGACCTTTTGCAGAAATCAAAAGATAAAAGAACTCACAAAGAATTCAGTATATGTGTTGGAAAGTGCCTGCCAGGGAAAAAGATACTAAAAAGACTAAATCTGTGGCCTTAATTACCATAGAAATTGTGAAATTAATAACCAGTAGAAGGTAGAATACAAAATAATGAAAGAGAATTATGTAATTAAGAACTAATTTTCATTTCTCTGCTTGTTAAAAAAGCATGATTAGGTAAAAAAGTGATGTATTGGTGTCTGTGTGGAGGCAGGACTTTTGCTGGCCACGTACACACCCAGCACTGAAAATAAAAGTAATGTCTTGCTTTCTAACACCAAAAAGTCAATGTTAGAGGGTTCTACTTATCCTGCTGATTTTGGAGCTATTTGGCAATAGAAGGACCTGGTTTCTCTGTTATCTGTTGGCCACCACATGGCTCAAACTTCCTCCCTGGCTGTATTTTAATATGGAAATCTATTTTTGGAGCACAGACAGCACCTCCCTAATGGGACACAGGAGGTTGCTCAGATGTCAGCACTGCTGGGCTGGGAGAGCTTCAAATACACAAACACCTCACACACAGCACTGAGAGCCTGTGTCTGAGTGGAGGAGGGAGGAGAGGAGGGAAAAGGGCTAAAACCCACCAGATCTCCTGCTCTCAGCCCCCCTGGCTGTGTTTGGGGTCCTCCCTGGAGCAGCACCACGATCCATGTGGGGCACAGCTGCTCATCCCTGAAAGAGAAGCCTTGGGAAACAATCCCACCACCAGCCTGGAGTGCTGCCCTTAAAGTCACACCAAATCCACTTCAAACAGGAAAATAAAATTTAAACAAAAAATTGTTTTGCTTCAAGGAAAAGCAAATCCAACCTCAAAATGTTTCAGCACCAACCCATGACAGTAACTCAGTCCTGCAGGGAAAATGTGTCCGACTCCTCCAGATATTTTCAAGGAAGAAATGAAATGCTTCACGCTGACAGCAGAGTGTTTTCAAAATAATCAAAAGCAGCAGTTCCTGCTTACAGGTCATAAAACCCGGTGTGCTTCTCCCCTCTGCTCACAGCATGCCCTCTGAGTGCCTGCACTGCCACTGGTTGCTCTCAGGAGCACATTTCAAAAGCACTTAGAAGAGCAGAAGTTGCATCGAGGTCCTTGCTCAAAGCCACACAATGGTCTGACACAGCAACCCCTTCCCTCAGCCACACTTTTCCATTTGAAAGTAATCCAAAATTTGGCCAGGATGATTTAATCAGATTCAATCCCCAGTGCCAGTTACTGTTTCTCCAATTATTTTCTATCCACTTATAAAAACCAAAATACTCCCACATCTTTACTGGAACCCTGCCATGCCTTAATTTACATCACCCAGGTTGGAGGAAGGGTCATTTTAAGAATGTTAATTAATTTTTCATACTACACCTGCCACCTCCATGTAAGCAACTGAAGCTACAGAAGGATGAAGGACACTGAAAAAGCATCACTCGTGTGGTGAAAAACCTGGTTTGGGATAAAAACAACCCCAAATCCTCCTTGAAACTCCAGATGAGGAAAATGAACACGTAGGCTGAGCAGAAAAAGCTGCCAAGGCACTTAGTTGAATAATTCTGGGCAAAATGAACACACTCTGAACCCGTGAAGTTCCCCCCACCCCAGTTTAGCCACTGCCTTATGATTTGCACTGACAGGGGAAGCAGGTGGCACACAACTGCTTGTGGGCATCTCAATCAAAGCAATGCCAAGGAAATGACTCGGTTTGGGTTTAATTCCACATCGGAGATGCCAGTGCTTCTGAGATAATGCTCAGCTGATACTCGGGAAGACTCCCCTCCCTTCCCCAGCCATCAGCCTGGCAACGGTCTTTAAAGGTCAGATGGTGATTTAGTGCTGCACGTCACGTTTGCCTCGTGTTTGAGGAAAAAAAAAAAAAAGAAAAGAAAACCAAACAAGGGGGTTGTTGGGAGCCTCAGCTAATTGAGCTGTGCCTCGAGTTAAAAACAACTTATCAGTGAACAACACCCACAGAGCAGTCAGAAAACAAGTTTATTGATCTTGCTGCAAGAAGACAGCAGCCAAAATGATACTTAAAGAAAACTCAGGTGGGCTCTTTACTGCTCTTCAATTATTTAAATTGCAAATATAATCATACATAGTAATACAATGAGAGGCTTTGTTTAGGAATTTTTAAAAACGGGCTAAATTTTCTCCCTTATCTGACCCCCCAAGGGAGAGCCCATCCGTGCCTGGGGCTGCGCAGCCCCAAAGAGCCCTGAAACTGCAATTCCCTTCCCTCCAAACTCATCCCTGTTCAACCGCGGGGACCAAGAATGACACGGAGCAGAGCCAGGCTGGGCTGTTCCAGCACAGCTTCGGGTCCCGCAGCATCCCCGAGCACCCTCCTGCATCCCTGAGCACCCTCCTGCATCCCCGAGCATCCTCCTGCACCCCTGAGCATCCTCCTGCATCCCTGAGCACCCTCCTGCA
>VWZD01006345.1:151982-163967 GCA_013396695.1 Sakesphorus luctuosus
CCCTGCTCCCTGTCCCCCCCCAGCTCGTCCCCCCCGGGGACCTCCGCAGCTCTCAGGGGGAGGACACTCCTTCAGGTTTCTATTTCTCCCTTTCCCCCTCACCCCAAACCTCTTTAAAAGTGGTTTCCTCACCATTTTCCGCGCAGCCCCGAGCCCTCCGCACGGACAGCCACCGACAGCCCAGCCCGTACTCCGGAGTAATGACGCGCATTTCAGGTGCAGCCCAACTCCTCCTCTTCCTCTCCGTTCCTTCCCCTTCCCGTTCGACCCACTCCGNCTCTCTCCTCCCCGGGACACCTCTGCTCCCGGGGACTTTCCTCCCGAAGATTCCACTCTCCGGGTGACCCCCCAGTCCCGAGGACCCCCTTCCTGAGGACTCCTCTCCCGAGGGCTCCGTCCTCCGGGTGACCGCCCCTTCCGAGGACCCCCCACCCCAGAGACCCAGAGACCTCTCCCATTCTCTGGGTGACCACCCTCTCCCGAGGATCCCCCCCATCCCGGGGACCCATCCTGCGGGAGACCCTCCTGCCGGGTGCCCCTTCCCGTCTGGGAATCCATCCCCCAGGGACACCTCCACTCCATCTCCCAGCACAGCCTCGCAGAAGAAAGAGGGGCTGGAACAACGTCCTGGGGGCTCAGGGAGTTAAGGTTGGGTGGGAGCCGCCTCTCTCCATCAGTGCTTCTGCCTCCTGCCTGCATCCAGAAGGTCTGCCAGTTTTTTATTAAATTACGCAAAAATTAAAGGGTTCGAAGTGCTGCCCTGAAAACAAAGGCGGAGTTCCTGTCCTTGATGGGTGGGTGCCGGTTCCCAATGAGATATTGCCCCTCCGGCCAGTGTCCCTGTCACCGGCCGGTGTCCCCGTCACCAGCCAGTGTCCCTGTCACCACCCTGTCACCGGCCGGTGTCCTTGTCACCCTGCGGACGCGCCTGAGCCCGTGAGCAGCCTTTGGCTGACACTGGGATGTGATCGAACCCACGGAGATGTTAATCACGCTGTTCCCGTCGCCGGGAGCGCAATCCGACGTGCTCGTTTTCCTAAATTCCTCCCGAGAGCCGCTGCTGGGAAAGGCTGAGCCGAACACGAGCCCCGGCGGTGCCTCCGAGCATCCCGAGCGGTGCCGCAGAGTCGCCGCATCCCGAGCTCAGGAAAACACCGCGCGGCTCCGCGGACAGACCGCTCGGATCCCTGCGGAGGATAGAGGAGGGTTCGCAATTCCTTGTCTGGGTTTGGAATTCCTTTGTGCCCCTGCGGAGCTACGCGAGCATCACGCGCTGGTGCTCAGCTCTGCAGCCTCAGTGTGGATTCCACATTTTTGCTCGGAAAACGTTGATTCGGAGGCTGCGTCCTCGTCTGGAAAGAAGAAAAGGGTTTCACAGCACAGTTTAGAGTGAAAAGCACTGTTTGCACAAGTAGGTACCACAGCCATGCAGAAGCCTTTGCATCCACACCTTCACCTACAGTAATAATTGGGAATATCCAATATTCAAGCTCCAGCGTGGTCCCACAGACCTCATCAGACACAAGCACCCTGTGCTGCAGTCCCAGAGCATAAATTTCATGGAAACTCTTTTTTTCCCCATTGGTTTCCATCTTTACAAGGAGAATTAGATAAAAGCCCTCTAATTAATTAATGCCCTTCAGTTTTGCCTTATGAATACTGATTAATACAATGGCATAAGTATAACTTCAATAAAAAAGAACCCCAAACTCAAACTCCTTATCTTCGTCCATCAAGCATCAAACAGAATAGAAGCCCGTCTGGGGCTGAATTCTTCTGGTCACTTTGATGTTTGTTGTGGTCTCTTTTTACACTTCAAAAGTTTTAACTGCTCATATTCATGTTTTGCTTCTTCCTGGTCTAGTGGAAAGCGTCCCTGCCCACTGCAGGGAGTGGGAACAAGATGGTCTCTAAAGTCTCTTCCAACCCAACCCATTCCTTGGAGTTTAGGGTATTTTAGCCCAACAAATCCTCCTTGAAAGGTTCACTGTTTTACTTACCTCAATCTCTGTCCTTCCAGGGAAGAGCTCAGAGCTTGGAGTCTGCAGCAATAACCCCCCAGCACAGCTCATGGCCAGGAAATGAGAAGGGTCCCCACAAAGCAGGGGAGGGGTTTCACATGTGGGTGCTCTGAAACATCAGGCTCTGTCATTTGGGAGGATAACACCCCCTAAAATGTATTTTAGTGTCAGATTGGTGAGACACTCGTGGCTCTGGGTGCTGCTGCAGCCAGAGAACCACCAAACACACACAGCAGCAGGAGCAGCAGAGTCAAACCCAACCTGCACCACAGGGAGGGCACCTCTAGAGAGCAATTATCACCTAAAGCACTGAGAGGCTTTTCATCTTCAAAGCATATTAAAACCACCACCTAATTCATTTTTACAACAGCCCTGTATGCTCAGGGGCCTCAAACAATCTTGATTCATAGACACAAAAAGCTGAGGGTGATGTAGTTTGCTCCAAACCAGAAGGAATCTGCACTGAGATGGGAATGGATGCTGTTTGCAAGCAGTGGGCATCACAAGCCTGTCCAAATGTCACTTCTGAGCAAAGATTTATAACAGACTCATGGAATTATTTGAGTTGGAAAGGACCCTAAAGATCATCTTGTTCCATTCCTCATCACTTTGGTCTCGTGGACTCTGAATCACACTGGGAGCAGCTCCAAAGCCACAGCAGCACATGCAGAATGGCACCTCCTCCCTGCCAGGCTGTGCCATTTCTTCCACCTTCTGTTTCAAGGATCTCCTTACAGGGGTATTTAATTGACAAGGAAAGTTGTGCACAGGTGCTCACCTAAGGAATTCAGTAAACAGGATATTATGGAAGCCCAGTTCAATGCACTGCAGTGGTAATGCATTAATTCATTCAGAAAGGAAACATGACTGACTGAATTTCCTTTCTTTTCTTTCTTTGTTTGACTCAGCCTTTCAAAAGTAAAGAGGACAAAAAAAAAGTAAGCATTAAAATCACAAAGGACCATTTGCAAATTCTTTGATGGCATCCCTGTGGATGCTGTGCAAAACCTGCTGCACTGGATGTGGAGCAGAGCAGAAGGAGATGCCTCCATCATTCCTTGCAAGTAAATGTGGGAGGTCCTGCCCATCCTTTCTCGTGCTGTGCAGACTGGGGAGAACAAGCTCAGTATCAGGTCAACAAATAAATGGCCAGAGATGGAACATTATTCTCAAATTTCAGCTTGGTGGATGTGGCCCTTCTGTCCCCTCTGGCTTTTATGTCACAGCTGGGAAGAGTGTGCCCTCTCTGACTGCTCTTCCCAGTCTGCAGAGAGCTTTCAGGAAGCCCAGGAACGCTGTAATGATTTTGTGCACTGGTGCAGAAGCTTCAGGTAAAGCAGCTGCTCTTTCTCAGTTTCTTTTTTTAACAAAGCTTTGCAGAGCCCTTTGGGAACCAGAAGCCCATCACATAAATCACTCAGATTCAAGTACAGATAAAACCAAATTATTTTATATTTTCCTTTAGACTTACCATCCGCTTTTTAACCAACTAGAGTGTCACTTCTGCCCATCTCTTGCTACTGTTTAGATCTATTTTTCTCAGGCAAACAACAGGCTCAGGCACTGACTGAGGAGACACACTGCATATTTACTGGAAACCATGTGCTCACATCAATAAACCTGTGGAAAAGCACAAGGATGATGCATTTGCATCATCTAACGTTACAGCCCAGATTCCTGCCAGGGAAGCCCTTTAGCAGTAATTCAGAGCACCTAATTTAGAGACCTGCCTTTTCTGAGAGTTAGAAAGAGACAAAAATAAACTGTGCAAACCCCAACTTCCTTCAGCATTTACTGCTCCAAGTCTGCAGCTGCACCCAGATGAGAGGGTGCTCAGCCACTGTCAAAGCCACCAGCTCCTGGACAGCAAAAACACACTGATATTCAAACCCAGGGCATGAGGATCATGTACAGGCCAACACCGAGAGCAATTTATTCTTGGTTATAAAGAAAAGGGGTTAAAACCCATCTGAGAACAGCAGCGTTTTGTACCTCTAAAAAAGGTTACACAAAACTCAAGTTCTTGAGGAGTCAGATCTGCTCCCACCAAGCAAGACACAGATTTTACTCCATGCCCTTATCCACCTTCTGGAACAACATTCCAATTTGGCTCAAAATAAAATTTCATAAAAGAAATTTCAGTCTTGGCCTAAGACTTGGCACAGGGAGGTTCAGCCCAGAATAGGCTTTTACGGGAAGTTACAAACCTCTGGAAAAAAACAAGCTTTAAACTGAAGAATCAACAGACTCTCGACAACAGCCTTGCCAGCACTGTAATATACAATATATACATTGTATGTAATGCATATAGAATACTGTAATTACAGCCAGATGGGGACAAACATATATTCATTCTGGCCATGAATAATACCTCATGTTTGTAGAAAAAAACCCTACCAAAATGCCTATTTTAAATCAGTGGTGTTTGGAGGGGGAAACCATGTCCAATCACTGATGGGGACGTGACAGAAAACAGGTATTTTTCATCAGAACTGCCATCCTCTGGGCTAGTGGCCACTTGCCCACCTCCAGCTGGGTTCCCTTCCCAGTGGTTTTTCTGGATGGATTATGAAATATGATTTCCTCCTTTAAAAAAGCACCACACTGGCTGACTCTGTACTACAACATACTCCAGATATACATGTCAGCTAAAGAAAATTATGTTTCCTGCTGCCATCCCAATAAAAATATCTCTTCAGACAGAGGCGCTACCTGTCCTTATTTAGCACTGCTGTTCTCAGCCTCACTTTGGAGCTGCTCAGCCTCATTCCACCATGTTTTAGAACATTTTTGCAATGGATTCCTCCTCCTCCTTCCTCTCCCTGGCTGCTGGCAAAGGCTCAGCTTCTATCCCTAAATATCCAGGTGTCTCCTTGCCTTGCATGCTCCATACTGGGAGTTTCCTGGTGGTCTCCCACCAAAACCCAGAATGGATGAGACACTGTGTAGCTTTGCATCCATACCAAAAAAATCATCAGGAGTCTCCATCCCAGGCAGGGTTTTTGCCATGTAGAGATGAAGCCCCTGGCAAAGCCACCCAGGGCTTGTGGCCACCTTCACCTTCAGTGTCCAAGGTGTCCAAGTGTCAGGTCCAAGCCCCTCTGATGCCAGTGTTTACAGCAAACCATCCAAACCTGTATCTTGTCAAACAGAGCAGAGTAGAGTTCCACAGGCTTTGGACGAACTCTTCACAAAGAAACCCAGCTCCAGTAATTAACTCCAGATAATATTGCCTGAGGAGTTACATAAATATAATAAAGGTTTATTAAACCACCTCGACAAAATCACTCACATGGTGGTTGTTGTTCACCCCAAGGAATGAAGACCATCCTTACCCTGGAAAGCTGATGGGCAGCTCTGGTGTGGCAGAGAAGAGCCCTTGGACCCCTCCTGGAGATGCTCAGCCCCAGGTGGCACCCAGGCTCCTTCAGAAAGCCCCTGTGCAGGAGCAGTGCAGAATGGATTTGCATCCATGGGGATCCAGAGAAACGGGCAGTTTATGACTGAACTGTTAATTGTGCTGTTGAATGAGCCTGCAACTCATTTTGCTGGAAAGAAAATAAAATGGTGAAATGAAGGAGTCAGGGAAAAACAGTGAGAAACAAAGTGCAAAGTGCAGAGCGGTGGCCCGAGGTGAAACCCTCCCATCCAGATCCCAAATGCTTCTGTCATTCTGGAGTGAGGGACACTGGGCAGGGGACGGGGGGGGATTGGTGAGCCCACACCTCCACCCAGTCACCAGTGCCCCCACACAGTGTCACCCAGTGGTGCCACAGGGCTGGGGGCTTCAGCTCTGGCTCATTGGGGTCCTGCTCCCACCTCTGCCTCCTGGGAAGGAGCAAGGATCCCTCCCCAAACAGCTGGTGTTTACTGAATGTGCCTTAAAGATGCCTCAACTTCAGAGGAACCTTGACGGAGTAATTTAAAAATCCCTCAGAACAGCACATGTGTTGCTGCATTCAGCCTTGTGAAAGAGCTGGGATATGGGTGACTGGGCAGAATTGAGGGAACTCTACATCTTCTTTATTGCTCCTGTCTTTGGGGTGAAATCACTGGGCATTCAAACAACGCCTGGTGAGTGACCTGCAAATCTTGAACTGCAGGGACTAAAGGTGATGGGTCTGACCCTAAAAGATGTTGAAGCATCCAGCTGCCCCTGGCAGAGCTGAGCAGTGCCAGGGCCGGGAACAGGGAGCCTGTGGCATGGCAGCAAGCTCGGGATGTGACCCAGAGCCAGCCCTGCAAATGCAGCAAACACAAAAGGGCTGGCACTGAAGGCTGGGCTAAGTGCTCCCAGGACGCCCGAAGGATGCATTTGGGTCCATTACTGCACCAAAGCAAACAGACTCTATTATACAGAGAGGGATGCAGGGAGTGCGGAGAGGAGGAAGTGCAAACAGGAAAAAGAACCCAGCAATATTTGCAGTGTTAAAACCCACACCAGAAGCCAAGGAAAAAGCAGCCATGACTCTCAGAGCTGCCCTTTCGTGCCAACCCCGACCCCAACATGTGACAGAGGGATGGGACCTTGGATGGGGGTTTTCTGCATGGACACCCCTGTGCAGCAACACAGCAAAACGGTGACCACATACTACATATCTGGTAATTTCAGGCCTTTTACAAGAGACAAAACCATCCCCAAGAGCAGGACTGCAAAGCTCATAAGGAGGGTCAAGCAATGTATGACAGGCCATATAAAAATGCCTTTTCTCCCAACCCTCAAGTCAATGATTTCCAGAGGTATGAGGCTGCCTTAGTTCATCTGTGCATTAACTTCATATTTTTCTAAAAATGTAAAAAATCCTACCTGGCTCTGCACCCCCACCTCTGTCCCTCTTCTTTAGGTTAACAGACATGAGCATCACCCTCACCCCTCCTGGAAGGATATGCCTGACCCATCATTATTGTCCAGCCAGATTTATGGCTCTAAGACCTTATTATGACTAAGCTGAAAGTAATTTTTATTTGTTGATCTTATTTACTCTGCCTCCTTTATAAGCTGAATGTATTTTTGGGGTCATTTTATCCTTTCCCAATTCCCCACCTATCAGGCTAAAGCCACGAGGAGAGAATTTACCAACATCTCAGCCTGTTTACCAACATTTCACCCTGTTTACCAACATCTCACTGTGTTTACCAACATCCCACTTGGTGCAGCCAAGTTTGTTTCACTTCTGAGAACTGCAACGTCCTGCTGGGCTTTAATCCACCTCCTCTGGATCCGAGGTGGAAAAATGTGCTGGGAGCTTCGGGCTGCAAGAGGAGAGGCTGGAGGAGGAGGAGACTGAGGAAGTTCAGACAAAAGGTAAGATGTGGCTGAACTCTCAGGGACTGTTTGGCTTTAAATGCCTGCAGCCTGCAATTCCCTGTAACCCGGGGAACAAAGGCATGCAGGATATCACCCATTCAGACCCCGAGGAGCAGATGGTCTCTGCTCCCATGAGCAGCTCCTGCTCCGGACAGTTTATTGTTTCTCACCTCCTCTCTCCCCCAGCCATATTCTCCTCCCCAGCATCTGCACCCACTGTTTGCTTTGGCTTTTTTTTCAGTCTCCTTCCCCAGACATCCTTCTGGACCATCTCTTTTCCCAGCTGGTCCCTCTTGTATTGGAGAACTTCCTGCAGTTTGTTCACCTTTTGTAGCAGAGAGTCCTGCCTTTTCTGCTGCCCTATAGCAGGCAGAGCCTTCAGTGTTCTTATTCCTACTATTTTTAATTTTCAGCTTCAATGTGAGGCCCCTGCACCTTGGGAGCATTCAGGAATGGCTGGCATTTTCCCGTCCACATGGTCTGTGGGGATTGACCACTACCTCAGCTAAAAATCAACAGGAAATCTCTTGAAATGCTGCCCAGGGGATGGGATCACACTTGAAAATGTCGTTGTCTTGCCTCTTGTTTCTAAAGCCATCCTTACACTCTCTCACAGGCATAGCAAGGCAAACCCTCACTACACTTGTCCCACAATATCCTTCCTTCCCCACAGCTCCTATTCCCATGAAGGAAGGTGATGGCTGGAAGCAGCATAATCCAACAAAAACACAAACCAGAACTGAAGAACCCTGAAATAGCCACTGTGTCCTTCTGCAGAGGTCCTGCTGGAGCCTGTCCCACCTCCTGCTCCATGGAAGTTGGCTCACCATGCTCCTCTGCTTGATTTCTTCATTTATAAAGTGTATTGTTTTTGGAATATCTCACTTCCCAGGCACTGGGACTTCTGTCAGTCCCTGACAGGGCTGTACTCCAAAATACACAACAGCTTCAGAGCAACAGCCACGGCATCCCCACACTGTGTGACACACTGTGTGACACCTGGGAAAACCCCGGGTTGAGCCCACAGTCCTGGTCTTAGTGTTCAAGGATGCACAAGGAGGTCCCACAGGTGTTTGGACAGCAGTTTTGCTTCTGTTTCCCACCACCTACAACAGTTATAAACCACAAAGGATCAGCATCTGAATTTTCCAAGTAATTCTTAATAAACTGATATGGACCAGGGGAAAACCCACACTGAGATGTAAGAAACTGAGATACAGAAACTACCTCTGACAATGGTGCTGCAAGAGCGAGGCAGGACAGTTTGGAGCTGTTGTTTGTGGACAGAGCTCTGGGATTAATGACCCCCGAGAGAGCGTTCACACAAACACTGACACTGAAGCCTCTAATTGTCTTTTCCCTGGACAAACCCAACCCGTGACCCGGCTCAGCTTCCAAGCAAGCCTCGATCAAAGCAAGTGCTGGAAATGATGTTGTGTCTGAAACAAATACATATTTCGGTGCAAATCTCCTGTTTACAGATGCAGAGAGGACATTTTTCAGCAGGGCCCTGAAACCACAGCATGTTTGTCCAATTTCTCTGTAGCAAATTCGTTCCTTAGCAATGAAGGAGAAAGTTGGAAGGAGGAATAAATAAACCAGAACATGCAGATAATTCGAAGAACTCTAGACAAGGAGTAAGTACTGGAGAAGAAAGTTATGGCCAGACCCAGATGCAGAAGGCAGATCTCTGTCCAGCTGTCGGGATTCCCTTCCCTTCTCCACAGGTTGGAAGTGCCGCTGGCTGGAGGAGAAACCAACCTGAAGGGCAGAGATGTGGACCTGAGCCCATCATGGGACAGGAGGAGGGTGATCCCACCTGGGCAAAGGAGATCTCATTGCATTGCCTGCAGAATTTAGATTTTAGTGAGGAAAAGATCTGACAAGGGAAACCTAAACTCTGAGCTGACAGGCCAGGCACTGTGTTGGAGCAACTGTGAACAATAAAGGTGATGAAATGTTTTGGTACCTCTTGATTTTAGATATTTGGAAGAGATTTTTTACAATGAGTGTGGTGAGACACCGGCACAGGTTGCCCACAGCAGCTGTGCCTGCCCCATCCCTGGGAGTGTCCCAGGCCAGGTTGGACAGGGCTTGGAGCAACCTGGGCTGGTGGAAGGTGTCCCTGCCCATGGTTTGTGTTAGACTAGATGCCCTTTAAAGTTCCCTTCCAACCCAACCCTCTCTGTGACTCAGAGCTGACAGTAACCAGTTCTTTCCCTGGGTGCTCTCAAGTGCAGTCCTCCCTACACTGTGTCACCCACCAACACCCCTGCTCAGCTCCAGGGCAGGGGAGGGCATCCTGCAGGGACTGGGGAAGGCTGCAGCCCCCACACCCTGGGGAAGCCCCCCAGTTTGGGGGTGATGCTGCTGTGTGTCCCTGCCACCTCCTGCAGCTGCCGGTCCTGCCGCAGCCTGTTGGGACTTGTCCTCTGGCCGAGCCTCACACACCCTCCAGCCCTGCACACAGGAACTGCTGAGCAGCACGGGAGGTGGACAAGCCTCTGCAGGCCCCAGCTCAGCCCAAATACATGGAAATCAGGAGAAAATTCCCCTTGGCATTAGCAGGGCACTGTACAAGGGTGCCCTAATTCTGAGGAAGGCGGCACTGCAGGGGCACCCCAGAGCCCTCCATGCCTTTGGGGAGGGGAAAAGGGGAAGCATAAAAAGACAGTAAAAATTCACATTGTGCTCTTTGCTGGGTGCTCATGGCGGGACATGGGGTTTGCTGTGCTGTCCAAGCTTGTGCATGTGACAGGCACCTGGCAGGCAGCAAGGGACATGACAGCGCTCCAGGGAACTGTGGAGAACCAGGACACCATCCTTTATAGCAAAAAATTCCTTCAAACTGTGTGAGGGAAGGTTTGGGTTGGATCTCAGAGGATGGTGGGCACTGAACAAGCTCTCCAAGGAAGTGGTGATGGCCACAAGGCTGCCAGAGCTCCAGGAGTGTTTGGATGATCCTCTCAGGTTCATGGTGGGATTCTTAGGTGTGTCCTGTGCAAGGTCAGGAGTTGGACTGGATGATCCTTGAGGGTCCCTTCAAACTCAGATATTCCAGGATTCCATGATTCTATGAAAACAACAGGGTTTAGGTACCTCCCAGTGGATGATCTCCCAATGATCAGCCAAAAACTTCATGAATACCCAAAGGATCATCCCAGTTGGCACCTGTGTGCAAATTTGACCAACAAAAGTTTGTGAGAAACATTAAAAGCCAATTAAAAACCAGAGCCTTGCAGCACAAGTTCAGTGGAAAGGCCTCTGGCTCCCCATGGTGATCCTGCCCTGATGCTGGTTTAGCTCATGGACACTGAGTGGCAACACTGCCAGTTGTGATGTCTGAGTTAAGGGTCTGTCAGCGTTTCCATCACGAGCCTTTCATTTTGGGGATTTATTGCTTGGCTGCAAGGATTTGCTCTAGCTGGAAGTTTGGCAGGAAGGACCACGCACAGCAGCACATTTCCCTCATCCCTGAAACCCTCTGAGCAGCAGGAAGTTCCACACAGATCCCTAATTGAGGGTTGCAGCCTCCTCCAGAGTTTGGCCCTTGTAGCTAAAAATGGCAAGGCCAGACGAGTGTGATTTCACTGCCTGGGGCTGGCTGGGAAATGGAGGCATGGTATCAAAAGGAGCTACAACACATATTTTCCAGCCCAAGGAAAAGGTGTCAGCACTGCTTACACTCCCATCCCTGCTCTCCATGCAGCCTTCTCACTGGATTCCACACCTTTGTCATGAGTATTTCATCGGGGAGTAAAATATTCTTGGCACTAATTTAACTATAAATGTTTTCAAAGCACGAATTTCTTAGTGCTTGGTTATTTTTATTTATTTTTTCCAGCGTTCCTATAAGGAAACATATATTTAATGGAAAGCACTGCTTTGGGAAGGCCTGTCTTCCCCTTAGGGATTTTCCTGAAGGGGGTAGCCCATCCACCAGTCCCCAGTGAACAGTTGTGTTTCCAACATGGACAATGTCCCCATCTCAGGGGGATGGCACCACATTGGCTCCACTGGCTCTTCCCATGGGCAAACCCTGGGACACACTCTGTTTGACTTGGGATAAATTCACTTCATCTGATCTGCCTGTGAGGGGAAAAGTAAATCAAAGATTATGAACTTGCTGATGTCTGTAAGACCAAGAGCTGTGGTTGTGGCAGGGCACCCCATGCCCCATGGAATGTGTGAAACTCCCGGCATGGCATGAGCACTGAGGCAAGAGGTTCCTCTCCAGAGGGTCCTGACAATCTCAACCCAACAGAGACAAAGCAGAGTGCACCTCTTTTCCTCTTCCCACTGTATTTTTCCATCCTGATGTCTCTGTTTCACCGTGGGGCACCTGATGGTGCAGGGTGACAGGTGGCAGAGGCTCTGTGTGTGCCCAAGCGCATGGGGGGTCAGTGGGACGGACAGCACAGAGGCTCTGGGGGGCAACGCTGTCTCCTTGGTCATGCAGGGGTGCAGGCAGGTTTGCAGGGTTGCAGGGCTGCAGGCAGGGCTGCAGGAATGCAGGCAGGGATACAGGCAGAGAAGCAAGCAGGGGCACAGGGATGCAGGCAGGGATGCAGGCAAGGATGCAGGCAGGGGCACAGGGATGCAGGAAGACCTGCGGGTCGAACCCCCCCTCCCCTCCTCGTGCCCCTCCAAGACACC
>VWZD01006345.1:164023-274959 GCA_013396695.1 Sakesphorus luctuosus
GGAGGAGCCGCGCGGGGGAAGTCTTTGTGCGCGCCCTTCCCCCAGCCAGGCGGGGGACAATGTCTCAGCCCCGAGGTGAGCGGCGTGCGGGGCCGGGGCCGTGCGGGTGCGGCTGCAACTGAGCGTGCAGCTGCATGTGCGTGTGCAATTGCATGTGCGTGTGCAACTCCGTGTGCAATTGCATGTGCAACTCCGTGTGCAATTGCATGTGCAGTTGCATGTGCGTGTGCAATTCCTTGTGCAGTTGCATGTGCAGTTGCATGTGCGTGTGCAAGGAGGCGAGTGCATGCATGTGCTTATGCGGGTGCACGAGTGTTTGCACACCCGCGTCGCCTCGGGGGTGCAGCCCCCCGGGTGCGTGTGCGGGTGCACGGGGGTTTGCACGCCCGCATAGCTCGGCGGTGCGTGTGCATGTGTGTGCGTTTGCATGTGCGTGTGCATATGCGTGCGGTGCATGTGAGTGTGCATGTGTGTGTGCGGGTGTATGTGCGTGTGCATGTGTGTGCGGTGCATGTGTGTGCGTGTGCATGTGCGGGTGCACGCGTGTTTGCACGCCCGCGTTCCCCGGGGGTGCAGCAGCAGCCCCCGGTGCAGCCCCCGGTGCAGCTCCCGGTGCAGCTCCCGCCGCATTTCCTGCTCCCTGCGCCGCTGCAGCCCCGCACTGGCTCCAGCCGGGATCCGCTCCCGGGATTCCCGAGCGCTCTCCGCCTTTGGCACGGCCGGGACACGGGGAAGGAAGGGGGTGTTGGAGGAGCAGCTGCGGCCGCTCTCGGTGCGGGGTTAAAGCAAACTTTGAAACAAGTCAGCGGAGGAGATGAAAGGTGAAACTGGAGTGGAGTTACCAGGAATTAAATATATACCTATGTTTCCATGGGAAAGTATTGTTCTCGTGCCAGAGCTGAGATCATTTTCCACTCATTTCTCCCCCCCCCTCCTTTAATATTTGGTAACTTTTGGTCAGAGGCAGCAGCGGGGTTTGTCACACCAGGACGCTCCGAGCGTGCAAAAAGGCAGGAATGGAGCATTTGGGAAGTGCAGAAAGGCAGGAATTGGGGATTTGGGAGCTGCAGAAAGGCAGGAATGGAGCATTTGGGAGCTGCGGGAATGGAGCGTTTAGGAGCTGCAGAAGGGCAGAAGTTGAGAATTTAGGACTTGCAAAAGTGTGGAAATGGAGCGTTTAGGAGATGCAAAAGGGCAGGAATTGGGCATTCGGGAGCTGCAGAAAGGCAGGAATGGAGCGTTTTGGAGCTGCAGGAACGGAGCATTTGGGAGCTGCAGGGGGGCAGAAGTTGAGAATGCAAAAAGAAGTTGAGATGCAAAAGGACAGAGAATTGGGAATTTGAAAGCTGCAGAAACTGAGCATTGAGGAGCTGCACAAATTGCACAGGGGCAGGAATTGGGCATTTTATAGGAGGTGCAGAAGGGCAGGAGTTGAAAATTTGGGAGCTGCAGGAATTGAGCCCTTAGAGGCTGCAAAAGGGCAGGAATAGAGGATTTAGGGGCTGCAGAAAGGGAGCCCAGAGGCAGCGGGAGGGGGTTTGGGAAGGGGATGGCAGTGATTTATTTTTGCCAGTGTGGTGGCGAGTGCTCGCTCTGTGCATTTAACTCTGTGGTTATTCCAGAGTGGCTCTGCCTTGTGTCCTGCAAGGGGGGGTGGGAGGAGGTGGAGAATTTAATATTGCAAAAATGCTGTGGGAATGAAACAGCCCCTGCAAGAGCAGGCGGAGAGGTTTAAGGAGGAGTTGCTGTGGCCATTCATTGTGAAAATAGATGCCCATGTGTCAGCACCGGCCACACAGATGCAGCTTTTTGGGAGCTTTTGAAATGCTTGGGTTGGATGTTGCAGCTTGGCTCTCCATGCATCCTGCAGCCCTTGCACATACTTGGGATGGTGGGAGCAGGTCCCAGACTGGGTTTGGGGCTGCCTCTTGTAGCGTGCATTTATTTATTTATTTATTTTAAATAAGCTATCTGTGAAGTCAGTGGCCTCTCCCAATAATCCTTGCAGGGAGGACATGGGGAAGGAGGTGCTTGCACAGCTCTTGCCACACAGTTTTCCTTTGTAAGAAAAATGTAAAGTTGTTGTATAATTTATTCCTAATTTGGGTTTGCTGCAGTCATCTTTTCCAGCCAAGCGGGGAATTGTAAAAGTTTCCGATAGAAAGAGCCAAGGAAGTTTGATAATGCAGAGTCGAGGCTGGTGATACCCACAGCACTCTGCCCCTGGCAGGGGTCCCAGGGGGACCCTTGGGGTGGCAGGGGTTGGGCAGAGGGGCAGCTGCTGCCATGGGGCTCTCCAAAAAGCCTTGGGATGGGAAAACCTGAGTGTGCAGAGCTGGGGACAGGCAGGGAGCTGTGCTGGTGGCCCTGCAGCCCACCCTTCTGAGGGGCTGCTCAGCCCCCACTCTCCCCAGCACTGCCTTCTCTGTCCTCCTCAGCACCAGGAAAAAAGGGAGACCAGGAGTAGCCAACCCACAAAACACGATCTCAATGAATGGCATCATTCTTGAATCCCTTTTCCGTCAATCTCGGCTCTGCAATCCCGGTGTCGAAGCTGGAATTCCTTACACGGATAACTTTTCCAAGTTCAGCTGTTCAGGCTGAGGGTTTGCTCGGGAAGGGGTTTCGGCCCCGGGGTTTGCACCAGGGGGATCGTTCTTCAGGATGAATTCAGGGAGGCATAATCTGCATTTCAGGATCAGCTTTCATGTGCTGCACAGGAGGTTCCTCGTCAGCTCTCTAAAATACAGCCCAGAGCCCCAGCCAGCTGCTGAACCCTCTCCCTGCTTTGAATCCTTTCCAAAGTTGTTCTGAGAATTTGCCAGAGATTAATTTTTTTTGATGCAGCTTGTCAGGGGAACGTGTGAGCAGGAGGGTTGTTCTTCCATAAGGCTTATTCCCTGCAAGGAATCTCACCTAGTTCAGGGGGACCCTACCTGTGGCAAGTGAACAAGCAGAGGTGATCTGCTTCCTGCACAACCACAGCATGGGCTGGAAAGGTCCAAACTCCCCCTGGAATTCAGAAGCAGCAGTTTCATTCTGGCCCTTTCCAGAGCAGGAGTGAGCAGATGCCTCCAGCACTGTGCTCATAGTTCTCAGCCATGTTACCTGTACCCTGGTGGGCCCCTTAAGAGTCCATTGAAATATAAAATACAGGTCAAATCAAGCTCACCACAGGGTGCAAACCCCTGCATTTCACCCCGTGCTCATTTCTACCTTCATCAAGGCTGAAAAGAGCTATTTTTTGTTGTATGGAGCAATCCATAGCAAAGTTCCTGAGCACAGCAGGTCCCTGCAGGTCGCCCCTCACCTTTGGAGATGAGCCCATTCCAGACAAGTGGGACTTGATGCCGATGGAGCTCAGAACTTGAGGCACTGCCCAAATAGGGCCCATTTGGCTGTCATGGCTAATTGGATATTATTTTGAAAGAGCGAAAAAACAAAAGGGAAAGCCCTTATTAATTACAAGCTGAACAGTTTGGGGCTCTAAATCTGAATCTCCCAAATTCATTTTATCCAGGGAATTATTCCCTGGAGAAGCCCACATGGGAGAAGCCACCTGCAAACATGCAGCTTTCTCCGTTGAAAGAAGAAAAGGGGAGGGGGAGCAGTTCCCAGTAGAGCAGCAATTCATAAATAGTACATTGAAATGAGCGATATTTAAACTAAATATGCTGCCCATTGATCTTAGACTTTGTTGTTTTAAATGCAGTTTTCTGTGCTTGAGCTGCAGAGGGAAGACTGAGATTATGAGCAGCACAGCATGTCCCACGTGATGCTGGCTGAGCATGTACCCTATGGACTTTGACCAAAGGCCCTGCACATATTCAAAATACTACCTTTTTATGTGAAACACTTTTTTTTTTCCCCCCAGCTAGAAGTCAGTGGAACAGATGTAAAGACTAAATGGTGGTAGTTTGTTGTTTTTTTTTTTTTTTTTAAATCCTGGGTAGGTGGCAGGTTGTTGCTGGTGTAAGATTAACCTGTGAGCAGCTCCTGTGGGTTGTGCAATGTGCATTTTGCCTCGTCAGCACCACCTCAGCTTCTCCCCACTCACACACTCCCATGACACAGGACCTGGCACGGGCACAGGGAGCAAAGCCATGGCACGGTCAGCCAGGTGCAAGCCTAGCAAAGCCTGGACTAGCAGCAACCAGGCCATTTCAGGTCGAGTTGCTGGTTCATTTTTAATTCTTTTTTTTTAAGGATACTCTGTTGAATTAGTTTCTCCCTGTTGCATGTGCTGCCTGCCCTGCTGCAGTGATGGAGGTGTCTGTGTACCTGCTTTGGGTTAAGAGGAGGAAAGTGTTTCTAAAGAGGTTTAAAGCCTCGTGCAATTCCAGGCTGGAGGAATTAACCTGCACGGGAAGAAGGAAAACCAGCTGGTTGGGGTACAGAGGGTTTGGCTGCAGATGAAGTCTGGCATAAACCAAATCCCTGCTGTGCCCAGGTGAGCTGAACCACCTGGTTGAGCCCCTCCAGTTGCTGTTTTGCTGCCTGCACCCCCTGCACTGCCCCAAGGAGGTGTTTTTGGGGTGCCTTGTCCCCGTGTCCTGACATGTCACGACAGCAGCAACGTGCTGGGCAGGGCAGCAGCTCCCTCGTGCTTGGCAGGGACAGGACACAGGCATTTAAAAGCTCAAACTATGGAAGCAATTATAGCAATAAAAGTGATAAGTTGCAGGGAAAAGGAGCAAAGAGCTGTTTTCTCCTCACTGCCACGCCAAGTGTTGCTCCTTTGGTACTTTGGTCACCTTTGGTACTTTAGAACTCCGAGTTTCCTTTGGGGTGAATTCCCTCCTGTGACACATACACAAGCTGCTAAGGTGAAGCAAATGATGCTCAATTAAAACCACAGGAGTAATTTAGAGAGATGAGACACTTCATCCCTCCCAGAGTATTGGCATTAATGGAACACAGTTACAGCAGATTGGCAAATTCTGGGTCCTGTAGTTGCAAAATACGCCAGATGACTAAAAAGTTGCCCTTTTCACACCCAAACAGTACCTGTATTTGTTGTCACTTGTCCATTTTCTCTGGCTGAAAAGAGCTGTAGCAACACCTATAGAAGGCTTTGAAAAACAACACACCTGAAAAAAGCTCTGATCCCTTTTTTAAGTTGGAAAAAGAAGAATAACGTGGGAGTTTTGCCAGCAGAGGAGTGGGAATGGCCTTGCAGCTCTCTACTAATGCATCTGGAGCACCACAGCCTCTGTTACCCTGGTCATGATTCCCAACCCTTCCCCGTGGGGTTTCCTGCCTTCACCCCATGAACTTGCATTCCTGATGCTCAGCCTGCCCACAAGGCTGCTCCTGCTGCAGCTCCAAAGGCAAAGCTCTCAACTTCACAGGGACTTGAAGCATCTGCTGGGCAGGTCCCAGCTTTGATGGCAGTGGGTGGCACAAGTAATTCTGAGTGAGAATTACTCACCCGAGCACACAAGTGTCCCTTCCTGCAGGCACTCAGGTTTGAGGGGACCCTTTTGGGGCTGCACTGGAGTTGGCAGTGTGACCCCCACCAGCAGCTTTATTGTGTGAGGTGTTCAGTCAGTCTGCAGTGGGTGGATAAATTGCAGGACTGTTCTTTTAATTTTAGACATGGACAGAGCTATAATTAAAGAAAACAATCTGTTTCATTACCTGTAGAGTTACTTAGCTCCCTTCCTGAGGGCCTGTCTGGGAATAGTTTAAGGGATTAGCATTATCAGCTAGAGCAGTGTTAGCAGGAAGGCAGATCCAGGAGCCTGGAGCTGTGCCATGTCAGATATTATGATCTGTGGTGGCAAAGTGGTGAAGGCCATTCAGTGCAATTTCCATATCTGCTCATTGCGCAAAAACTTGGGGCTTTTTCTGCTTTTGTTTTCCAAATCCACAACGCTCTGCACTTTGACAAGTGTGAATGGAGAAGTGTCTCCTGCTCAGTAACCCTGGCTCAGTGAAAAACAGTTTGGAGAGGCCAAGTCTGAGACTGTTGCTTGTAGAGCTTTCTTTCACCTCAGAACCAAAATTAAACCTATCCTTCAAACCTTCAATCCATCCTTTTCAGCTAGGAATTCCAAGCACCCTCTTGATGTTTTAGAGGGTTCATCCTCCATGAAAGTCTCCAGGGTGCTGAAGGACTTCTGAGTCACCTTTCTTTGGAACTGATGCAGACAAAATACTGAATATCCTTTGTGGGAGCTCTGAGAAGCCACTGGTGCATCCTGAGTCTGCTGGTGCTAACAGAGCTGTGGCTGAACATCCCTCTGGATTTGCATCCCAAAGTCAGGCAGGAGCCTGAATTTGTACAAGCACGGTCAGAGCAGCATCTGGTGGCATCAGGAGAGGGCTTTGGGGCAGGAGCTGCTCTGGCTGCTTCCCTTCCAGGTGCTGTAGGAGCAGTGGCCGTGGCTTGTTGGGCTGCAGAAATCTGAGTGCTGCCAACAGGCTCTGCAGCTGAGGTAGGGTTTCATATCTGTAAGAGAAAAAGCATTTCCCCCCCTGTTTGAGCAGGAAAAGTTCACAGAGCAAAGCTGATCCAGTTTCTTGCTGTTGCTGTTTTGTTAGCCTACTTAGCCTGCAGTTTTATCATCAAGGCTGGATTTTCTCAGCCCGCACCCAGGCAGATCAAAAATCATTAGGAGAACTGAAGCCCGAGCAGCATCCACTTTTAGTGCATTCAGATGAAAACAGTGGGGAAAAAAGGAAAGAAAAAACAGCAGAAGTTGCAGATGAGATGCCAAAGATGAGGCAGCAATAGAAAATCAGTGCAGGAGTCAACACTTCAGTGTGTCTGCAATAAGAGGCCTCTAATGAAGGCTGAATCAGCACGGACTTGGGAGCTGCTTTTGAGGGAGAGTCTTTTTCTAAACAAAAATATGTAATTGCACTCAATGAAATATGCTTATCAGTGCCAAATGGCCTCAGAGCATCCTCTGGTTGCTCTGTGGAAGTCCCAGGCAGCATGTTTTTGTGCCTGTGTTCATCCTGCAGTGGGGTCTGATCCCGACGTTTCTCACTCCTGTGTTTTCGGCAGGGCTTATTTCACACTCAAGCAACAAGTTATAAAAATTACAGCTTCACTCCATGTTACCATTCCTCTTATGAATGTTTATTGCTTCTCCAGTAGTTCAAGGGCAGATATAGAAAGTGACTCAAAAGTCTTTTGTTTTTTCTGACAGCTCTAAAGTGATGGAAGTCCCCATGGGACAAAGATAGACCTTCCCAGAGAACTGGCACCAAAAAGGAAGGGAGAGGGAGTATTCTAAAGGCAAATGGGGTTAAACTACCACAGTGTGGCTGCCCAGGGTTAGAGCACAAATATGGGATGTTTACTGTAGTGTGATTGAAGGAGTGAACACCTGTAGGAGCTGAGAATAGCCATCCTCTTCTGCCAGTTGGATGAAGGAGGAGGCAGAGACTTTACTTGCTGTCATCAAACCCCCTTGGGGCTAAGCTACAGCTTAAGGAGATTTGTTTAAGTACTGAGGCTCAGCACTTGGCAAAACGGCCCCAGGCAGAAGCACAAGCCACAGCACAGGGCTCTGACAGCCCTGCTGAGCCCTGCAGGTGTCCTGGGCCACCCCAGCCCCTGCAGAAGAGGGTCAGGATCTGGCCAGCTGGGACTCTGCTGTTAGTGAGGTGCAGACACAGGTCTGACTGTGATTTCCAAACTCCTTGCAGGTTTGGGAGGTAGGAACAGGGCAGGGAGGCTGCTGCACCTGAATTTGAACAGCATTGATGTTTGGGACATGGAGATGCAGATGGATCCTGCAGTCCCCTCCTGCAGGTTTGCTTCTCTGCATAGGAGGATGCTGGTTAATGTAGAAGCTCCCTCCCAAGCAGACCTTGGTACTTAACTCTGTTAATTAAATGCTTTCAAAAACCACAAGATTGACCTTCACTGCATGCCCACAGATTTTTCTCTCATTTAACAAGCAGAGGGCTGTCAGAGTAGCCTATTAAAGCAGAAGAAAGGCAATGCTCATACTGCTGGGTTTTGACCTGTTCCAAAGCGTTTTTCTGCTTTTTAACTCTGAGAGATGAAAACTACAGTCCCCTAACAACCTACCAGGAGAAACCAGGCTGGAGACAGAGTGTGCTTGGCTGAAACATGGCACAAAGTCTGAAAAAATAGTGAATATACTTAGAACTTAAATTTATTCAGATATTTATACAATAAGCCAAGACAGCCATGATATAGACTGGTCCTTGTGTAACCAGAGAGCTCTGCTATGTGGCATAGAATTATCCTTTGGGAGATACTCTATAGAAAAAAATACAAGCAATCAACATAGTCTCTGACTTCTTTACCTTTCCCAAGGACACCAGCCATTTGCTCCTTGCTAATAAAACGTGGAACATCTCTGCAGAAAACTTGAATTCCTGCCAAGGAGTCGGTTCCACAAATTAACTAAAAGACCAGATTGGTGCAGTGCATGGAAGGACATCCCCCACCAGCCCCCAACAGAGCAGCACTGGAGCTGGAGGGGCAGCCCAAAATAGCCCCTGGCAGCTGGGGAGGGTGGCACAGGCACTGCTTGCAGAGATGATCAGTAGTAAATTGCTTTCTGGAGACAAGACAGGCTGAATTGGCAGGTTTGGCAGAGAGAGGAACCCCAGGGCTTGCACCTCTGCAGGTCTGTGTGGGGTGACAGCAGGGGAATGTGCCACCTGAGCTGGGCAGCACCAGCTCCCTCGTGGCACCACTTCAGCTTCATTCATGCCATTAGGCAGCTTCCTTTGGAGCTGAGCATGCCAATTTTCCCCCTATTTTTTTCTTCCCCTCAAAAACATTTGGTACTTCCCCCGCAAGAAATCAGAAGCTTTATGTCTGATAAGGGGCTGGAACAGCTTCCTGCACTAGGAGAGCATTCCTCCTCTGGCTCTTCCTGCAGCCAAACCAGAACAATGCCAGCACTTCCAGCGTCATCAGCCATTCACTCCACCTCACAGCACTCATTGAGGGTCCATCCTGTGCAGCATCTCCCCAGCCAGCACCTCCTGCAAAGGGAGGGCTCCTTCCCCAGCAATGTGTTTTAAAAAGGCTGGAGCAGTGCTGAGGTTCAGTCAGAGCAGCTGTGCCCAAGCAGGGCCCTGTTTGGACGAGTAGGGGCTGAAGAATCCTTTTCTTTCCCCTTAAAGGAGAAGCTCAGTAGGATTTTTTTCATGTTTTCATCTTGAACCTACATGTGCACGTGCTGAACTTGGAGCATCCGAGTCCTTGTGCGGGAGTCAGTGGGACTGAATGTGCTTGGTTGGGGCTGAGCACACGCATAAGAATTTACAAGGTTGGGATGTATTTTGTCCTGGTTGCTAAGTGAGATGGACATTATGGATTTGTGGCCATGATTTATGCTATCCTGCTTCTCTTGGTTGCCTTTTTTTTTCCTCATTTCTGCTCTTCTTTCCCATTTCTGCTTATCTGCTCTTGCCCATAGAAAGCAGTATCACTTTTGGGAGTGTGTGTGTATAAGTGAAATGACAGTCTAAAAACTTGCATGAGGAGTTTGGTGGAGGCTTTGAGAGAAAGGCTTATAAAGGGAGGTTTGTATTTTCAGCTCCTGATTTAGAGGGCTGGGTGGAGAGATGTGACCTGATGGGCTTTGATCCACGTGGATGTATGGGGAGAGAAAAAATGTGCCCAGTTGTGTCAGGGACACTTTATAGGGGAAAAAGGATAAGTCTTGCTGCCTTCTGCCACAGTGCTGTGCTGTAATGGATTACTTCAATGTGTTTTCCAAATTGAGATAAAATTGCATGAGAAAAACTGGGGAAAGGCTTTTGTTCTTTACATGCTGCTTGCTCTTTATTTGGCATACAAGCAAGTGTGTGCTCTTCAGCCTGGAGGAGACTGAGAGGAGACTTGACAGAAATCAGCAGCTTCTCTCTGAGGAGCCCTGGAGGGACAGGCACTGATCTCTGCTCTCTGTGACCAGTGACAGGACCCAAAGGAATGGCTGGAGCTGTGTCAGGGGAGTTTAGGCTGGATCTCAGGAGAAGGTTCTTCTGCAGAGGGTGGTGAGCACTGAACAGACTCCCCAGGGCAGTGGGCACAGCCCCAAGGCTGCCAGAGCTCCAGGAGGGTTTGGACGACGCTCTCAGGAACAGGCAGGGATTTTTGGGGTGTCTGTGCAGGGCCAGGAGTTGCCTGGATGGTCCTTGTGGGTCCCTTCCAGGTCAGGATATTCCATGATTCTGAGCAGGTGTCAGGCAGGTCATGCTCTCTGACCTCTGACTAAAATGAACCTTTAAGAGCTTCCCTGGAAGCAGCATCCACCTTCACCTGCACAGCTTTGAGCTCCTGGAGCCTCCTTGCCTGAGCCAACCTGCCTTGCTGAGGTGTTTGCAGGACCAATCTTTGTGTCTGTGGTGGGACAGAGTCGGTGCTGCCGCAGCGGTGCCGGAGCTGCCCCGTTCCCTCCTGTCTCTGGGCTGGTGGTTTCCTGCAGCAGATATTGCTGACAGTGCAATGAACAGCAGGGCAGCTCTTCCCTGGAGCCTCCTCTCCTGCCCTGGTGTTGGGGCAGTGCCCAGATCTGCAGAGCTGAGCCTTGGGTGGGTGCTGGGGCGTGGAGGGGATGTGGGTTCGGCTTTCCTGCAGTTTCCTTGGCTTCTCCCTGTAAATAGTGGTCTTGTATGTTTTTAAAGTAGGACCTACAGGTTTGCTGGAGGCATTACCAGCAGAGGGAGCAGGAGTTGGTTCCTTTCATCTACACTGTCCAGAACCATGAAATACCATCTTTAATAATTGAGATATAAAAATAAGCAAATAAGCTCTTAACACATTGAAGAACAGCAGGAGAGAGCTGTCCAACAGGGTAGCACAAAGGCAGGTTGGTCAAAGCCATGTTGAAGAATTAATCACAAAATTTGGCTGAACCGTTGCCAAAATTCCCCATGACAAAATGTTAGGGAAGGAAGCAGATGCTCTCCTTCCATGGCAGTGCTGCTGGTGCCCTGACATTCCTCTAATGCAGGAAAACCTCTGGGCAAGGTTGCCACCTAATTTCATGGATTAACATTGGACTCCTGTTCCTCAGGACTTCTGCAGAAGGGGAGGAGGTTGCTGAAGAAATGGCTTGTGGAACATTCCGCTATTTCCATGAGTATTCTCATTTGGCTGTAAATATTATTGATACTTAATAACTCACAAAATGACCAAATCAATGAGCAGTTTTCTCTCTGTGGAACATAAATGGCTCATTTTGACTGAAGGTGGCTTCACTCATGAGCAGAAAATTATAACTCCAGTTTTTATATGCAGAGCATCAGCAGTAGATGTCTGATGGCAGTGTAGTTGAAATGTCCAAATTTACAATATGCTGAACAAATTCAATCTGTGCTTGGTAAAATGAGACTCCTGTGGCTGCCTGGAGCACCTGGTAACAGAAATAAAACCATACCTCAGGTTTCCCTGTGGTACTCACTGGATTTTATTCCATCCTGCTGTGGTGGTGATGACACCAGGACAGGTGTCCCACAGGGAAGGTGTTCAGATGGCCAAAGCATCTCTGTGGAGAAACGAGGCTGCATTAAGATGTGGGGAGCAGGAGCTGGGGGATGGATCTCCATGTTGCTTTTCTGGGGACAGTGACACCCCAGAGGGGCTGTTGGCTGAGCAACCCAGGCGAGTCCTTCTTGGCCCATCACACCCTCCTGCTTTAGGAAGGTCCTGCTTTTCCCCTGTCCAAGCCTCCTGACTAATTTTGGCTGAACAAGCCTTGGCACTTGCCCGTGTGGCTTTGCCAGTGGGTGCTTTGGGTCAGCATCGGGCACAGGAGGGTGATGATGGGGCGCCACCAGTGTCCGTGTGTGGGTTGTCCCTTTTGGGACTGGAAGAGGGACTGAGGACAGCAGTGAGGTGCCCAGGGGACAGGGACATGCTGCAGCTATTGCAAAGGCTAAGCCAGCAGCGTGGCACAGCCTTTACACCCATGATCCCTCTCAGCCTGGCACTTAGGACAGCCTTAGTGGGAACGTGAGCTCATGCTGAGCTTGTGCTTAAATCTGAGCACCAACAAGACACCAGAGCCCTCCCAGCTGGAGCCTCGGGGCTGAGCTGGGCTGTGAGTGCAGCACAGCAGTGAGTGGAAATGTCACCTTCCTTTTCCAAAGCAATTTGCATTTCCCGGTGCTGCCAGCACATCTGACAGCTCCAAGAGGCCCTGGCTCGAGAGGTGGGTGCTGGCACTGCCAGGACAGCAGTCCCTGTCCCGGGTGCATGGACTGGGCACCCCTCAGGGCTGGGCAGCTGGGGGAGATGCAGGAGCTGCTCTGTGTTTTCAGGGGAGACAAAGCTGTGGTGCAGGGCCCCCACTGTTTCTGTAAAAACTCTGTGCAAGATCCACTGGGGGAAGATCACAGCTGCACCAAGCACGTTAAAAAAACCCTAAAAGCAAAATTGAAACTGGAGGGAGACCTTGAGCAAAAGCGTGTCTGATGTGGGGTGTCTGATGGGGAGGGGATCTTACCACCCTAGGAAAATTGGGGTTGAGGCTCTGCAGAGCAGTGGGGAAAGGAGATGGACTCAATGATCCTTATGGATCCCTTCCAGCTCAGAGTGTTCCATGATTCTGTGACTGTATGAGGTTGATGCTCCTTTACTGTGTCAGGTTTTCCAAGGGAGCAGCGTGTTTGGGAAGCGTAGAAGTGTTCATAGCTGGGCTGTGGCACGTGGATTGAAGGCAAATCCTGCCCCCATCGTGGCCGAGGCGGATGGAGCACCTGCTCTGCTGTTAAATATAGGACTGCTGCCTGCTCGCTGCTCGTGTGGGAAGCTGGTCAGAGCTGCCTGTGGTCCCTCGCTGTGGCCTTCTGGGGTGAAAGCCTGGGGGAGAAGGGGAAGTTAAAAACAGCAAGCAGAGCACTGGGAATGTTGCCCAGTTCGTGGGCAAACCCACAGCATCCCCTCAGCTCACCCATTGGCTCTGGGAGCTGCAGTCCCTCATCCATGGCACTGCACAGGGAGCACCCATGGCATGGGTCCCTTGAGACACTTTTTAGGGTGCTGCTGCTGCCCTGAAGAGCAAAGCCCACCCTGCCTTCCTGAGGGGCAGGGAGCACAAAGGCTTGGATAAGCCTTGCATGCCATGATGCAGGAACATTTGGAAAGCTCTTCGCCCTTCTGTGCTCCTCTTCCTCTGCTGGCAGGAGTGGGAGGTGTCTGTGCCCCTCCCCACACATCCCCCCCGTGCATGGGCAGTGCCCACCTCCTCCAGTGCCATGGGCAGGTGCTTTTTGGCATGGAGAAAACAGGCACGAAGGTAGTGGCAGTGAAAGCAGCCGCGTCCTCCAAACCCTCCGGCACAAAACCCCTTTTGTTCCCCGGGTGAATTCCAAGAGCTTTTCTCCAGTTTTGATTCCAGCGAACTCCCACTGGAAGCAGACAGAGTGAGGGCTGAAAACAAAGCAGCAACTAAACGAAAAATCCCTCATAAAAAAAATCCCCACGAGGGCTGGAGGCTCTTGACAAACAGCTTCCCTGGCCTGCAATTCCTGTGGATTTCCTAATTTGAGATAAGCAGCAAAGAAAACAGGCTCTGGGATGGGGAGGCAGCGAAGCCAGTGGACCTTGGCAGAGGGAAAATACAGGCATGATTTATGGTATGTGGGGGACTGGAGGGAGCACCCAGAGCTCCTCTGCTGGGATTTCTCATGGTACCCCAGGCCATGAGGCCCTGGTGGCCTCTCTTTGTCTGTGGGATCTGCAGCACCATCACATCTTTCCCAGAGCCTGGGAGGATGTGGCTGCCCGAGGGCTGGAGGTGCAGGAACACCACGAGGGATGCAACCAGCTCCAGTGACCATGAGGAGCAGAAAACCAAGTCCTTTTGGGCATCTCTTGGACTTCAGTGGGATTTCCCAGGGCCTTTGGCTGCCTGTGGCTCTCACAGACTCCTGTTGTGCAGCCACAGGTGATTTGCAGGATTTGAGGGTGTTTGAGATGGTGTGATGTGAGCAGAGGAGTGGAGGTTGTGTTTCTGTGAAGTTATGTTGCTGGGTAAAAGAACAGACAAGCAAAAGAAGGTGAGAAGAGGGAAGAGGCTTTGGTCCCTGTAGGATTTATGGCAAGCTGTTGGAGATGGGAGCGTGCTTGGACAAAGCATTGACCTTTGCATTTTGTGTTTTTATGCATGTGCCTCCACTGTGGTCTCTGGAGGATCCAGCATCTCCAGAGCATCCAGGCACAGCCCCAGCCTTGGCACAGGAACGTGTTTCCTTGCAGCTAAAGGGTGTTACAGGTGTCTCCCAAGCCTGGTGGGGATCAGTGCTGCTCTCCCATCCTTACCTTGAACCACTTCCGTGGATTTGGGTCAATACTCTCAGGTGCCAGGGTGAACAGGATGGTGTTCACAGGCCTCGTGCAGCCCCCATGCAACGTGGGCTGCATCCTTGGTTGTTGCCAGTGTCCTCATCCATGGAAATCCTTTGCCTTGGTGGATGTGAGTCAGAGCCCACAGCAACAGAGGTGTTTTTGTCTGGGTTCGTTATTGCACACACACACACCTGTGCCAGGCAGAGGGGACACGCACACAAACAGGGCTTGTGCAACTCTGGGGCTTGGGCTTGGTGAGATCCTTATGGGCCCCTTCCAAGTGGAGATGTTCTGTGATTCTCTGACTAACTCGCGCATGGCCATGGATGGGGTTGGTAATTGAGAGTGTGCACATCCGAGTGCCCAATCCCTTCTACCCACCGCCTCCTCCCCTCTATCTGATGGATCTGAGGCACTGCCTGTCCCTGACAGAGCATCTTACAGCTGGGGTGAATCAGCAGAAAACTGAACATTCCCACTTTGCGCCCTCCTGGGAGATCGTGGCACCAAGGAGGGTGGAATTACCTGAGGGCAGGTGCCCCAGCTCGGGTGCAGTGGGTGCTGTTCCTGCTGGGTGGCGTTGCCACTGTGTGCACGGAGGTGCTGCAGTTTGGGAGGAGCTGTGCCCTTTCCCCCAGGCCATTGGAGTTGGAGCAGCTGGATGCACACGCCGGATGAGTTCAGCCAAAGTGTTGTAACAGGGTTTTTAATATTCCAGTCTCTTGTGCCCTGTGCTGAAAACCGTGGGCAGGCAGAACGCTCCTGCCTCCCGTCTCCCACTTCCATCAGCACCTCAGGTATGCTGGATTTCAGGCTGCTGTGCATTGCATCTGTTTTCTGAAGGAAAGTTGGCTGATCCAAAGGCTGCCTGGCAGTGCAGAACGGCAGGAGAAGGCTTGTCTGGCCTTGTCACATCTGCAGATATCAGTGTGGTCCTGGCACAAGCCCAGCAGGAACATGAGTGGTTGCCCCGCGCTGTGCCTGCACTTCCTGTGATCGATTGGAAGTGATGCTGCATCTGGGCTGGGAAGGGACATCGTCTGGAAAAGCTGTTTGCTGTCACCTGCCTGTTAACATCAGAGGAGAGCCTGTGGCTGCTCTGTGCTGGTCTGTGAGTGTGAAAATGGGTGCTGAAGGCCCAATCTCCTCTCATGTTGGTGTTCCCTGCAAGCAAACAGTGGAATGGGGTGCAGGGAACACATTGGGGCAGAGCCCAGTTAGGAAGTGAAGTGCAAGGTCCTGGTGATGGAATGTCCAAGCCCAGGTGGGAGGCCATGAAACAGGTCAGTGAGGAGGCAGTGACTTCCACAAGTCATGAAAGATGATCCTGAACTCGCATATCCTCTCCTGTGCAGCCATATCAGCCTCTCCATCAGACTAACCTTCATCTCCAGACTGGCCTTGGGTGCTGGTGTCCCACAAAACCTGCTGGATGGTTGCTCCAGCATGTGATTATCCCAGTGCTCCCTGCAAGGTCCTGTGGACTAGAGCTGCAGGAGGGCTCAGTTTTGTCTGGTGGGTGATTCCAGGGGGTACAAAATTGCCCCCCAAACTGTTTCAGCTTCCTACCCCCTCCCCAGAGTCTCCGTGTTCAGTGCATGTCTTAGCACAGCATCTCATGTCTAATCTCTATCAAAGTGTCTCTTCCGCTTTGCACTCAGAAGGTCTTCTAAAGTTTGGAGATGCACTCTTATCAGAGTGACAGACAGACTCTCTTAACCAAAATGTGCAGATAGATAAGGAGAAATTGCATCCCTCTGGTTTCAGTGTTGACACAAATAACCCAGCAGCCTGCAGCCCTTCTGCACGGTGTGTTAAGAGAAGAACGGGCAGAGTAAGAGAGATTAGCCTGAATCAGGAAATTACCTTCGAAATTGAATTACTGAAATACAGAGCTCACTGAAAGGCAGGCAAATAGGTCCTGAGATTTGCAGGATTTGGTGACATTTCTCTGTGTGTCTGCACTGTGGGATTCAGAGATTAGTCTCCTGGAGTCCGTGTTGCAGAGCTTTCGGCTTCAGGTTGTTCCAGCATTTTCTTCTGTGCTGTTCAGAGCTTCCCCACCGAAGTGGCTCCTGCTGAGGCCACTCTGAGGCAGGCACCAAGGGCTGACCTTGGGATTTTACTTCACAGCAAAGCTGGAGATCTTTGTCTCTGCTGAGTTTGTGCCTCGGCAGAGCTGAGCGACGTCAGCCGCGACTCAGAGCGCGGCTCCTGCAGCAGAGACACAAATAACCCTGGCATTGCTCAACCTCTGCCACCGGTGCACTGGGTGCAGCTGCACCGCTCCCTCTGCAGCCCTGCTATTTTGGGGTGGGCCTCTCCTGCCCGGGGTTTATTACAGCTTGCAGGGTTGAGTCAGAGGAGCGAGTTGAGCCCTGTGAGTTGAGCCCTGGGGCAGTCGCTGGCATGGCCGGGTGCTGGGGCACAGCTGGGGCACAGCCAGGTGCTGGTGCATGTCTGGGGCACAGCTGGGTGCTGGGACATGGCCAGGTGCTGCAGCATGGCTACCCTTGGGGCAGGACAGTGACTTACATTCCCAGCACTTTAGTGTGGGTACCAGTGATACCAACAAGTAGTTTGGTACGTGGTCACTGAGGGAACTGTGCCCAGGCCATGGCATGTCACACTGTTCTCATCTTCAGGAGCCTCAGGAATTAAAGTGGGCTGTGAGTGCAGCATTGTCTGCTGGGGTGTTGTGCTGGTGTTCAGGGTTTCCTTCTGTGCTGTCCTGAAACTCGTTGGCAAAATCCATCATAGGCATAAAAGTGCTCTTGCCTTCCCCTCTTCCTGACCCAAAATGTGGTTCCTGGGGGGAAAAATAGAAAAATAAATAATGCTTTAAATCAGACACGGATGTGTCCATGGCCACCGGATGACCTGGCAGCTCCATGGCACTGAAAGGAGAGGAGGAAAGCCTGAAGTTGGGAGCCACCTCGACCGTGGCAGGCTCAGCTCTGTTCCCCAGACAGCCCTGAAATGAGTTGTTAAGGAAACAGATTTCAAATTTGCTGTTTCCAAGGAGTTCTTGCAAACAACCACAAGGGAAGATACAGATAAAGGACGTGTGGGAAACATCCCTGTCCTGTGCAGAGGACATACCATCGTCCTTGTTGGAGTATCTTCACTTGCCTCCAGCTGATCCAGTTGCTCATGGCAGTGATGGAAGAGCAGCCAGTGGCACTTGGCCACCTACTGACAGGGCTGAGAAAGGAGCAGCTCAGTTATATTTTGAGGAGACAAATAAAGGGCAATACCCACCTCATCCTTTCCCTTGGCCTTTGGTTGAAACTTTAACAGCTTTTAAGCGTTGCTTGCATATTAAATTCTTTTCCCCCATTGGTGATCAATTTAAGGACTTGATTTCCATTTCAGCTGGAACAGAGCCAGGCTGGGAGAATGAGAAATCAGAGAAAAAAAATCCTTAGGAAAGACAGTAAATAAGCCACTTTTACCGCCTGAAAAAGTAGGAGAAAGAGGCATGTCCCGCCTAGGAAATTTTACCAGCAAGTTCTATGCTAACGAGTGTTACTTGAAAGGAAATGTTGCTACATGGCTATTGAACACAGCTTTAATAATAAATTGTGGTGAAGACAGAACTAGTTAATATCCTTTGATGGAAATGGGAGCTCTTTGTGGCAAGGAACCATTTACTTTGGATTAAATCATGAAAAAGTTTTTGACTGCAATGAAAAGTCTGGAGACAGGGGAATGGGATTTTCCTTCAGAAGTCGAAGTTTGTTTTCTGTTACAGCCTATGTGGGCAGTGAATTCCTCTGTCTTCCCTTTGTTATTCTCTGTTCTGCTTTTTACCCTTTCGCTGGGAAACTTTGAAGTTTCCTTTTTCAATACTGATATTTAACACTGCCCTAATTGAAGGGGGTTGAGGACATTCATCTCTCTGCTCTGTCAGTGCCGGTGGGAAGAGGTTAACGAGCCCACTGGAAGTGTATTTTTCTCCCCTCCCTGAGGAATTGGGTTTAAAACCTTCACAGGGAAGTATTTAATGTGTTTTCATTAAGTCAGGGTTTCTTTTTCCTATTAGGATTTTGCTTTCAGACCTCATTTGGTTCTGAGTGTTGGCACAGTGGGGCTGATCTGAGCGTGCAGGAGGCACGTGGGGTCGGTGCTGGGGCACGGGAATTGGAGGTGATGCTGCAGCCAATTGCTGGCATTAAAATCCTGGAGTCATGGAATCATTAAGGCTGGAAAAGCTCTCCAAGATCACTGAGTGCAAACACTAACCCAGCACTGGCAAGCCTGCCACTAATCCATGTCCACAAGTGCCACATCCACATGTCTTTTAAACAGTTCCAGGGATGGTGATTCCACCACCTCTCTGGGCAGCTTGTTCCAATGCTGACCACCCTTTGGGTGAAGAAATTCTTCCTAAATCTAATCTAAACCTTCCCTGACACAACCAGAAGCTGTTTTCCTCTCATCTGAGGCTGTTCAGCTGCCACGAGCAGTGTGTTTGCAAGAAAAGCACAAAGGCTTTGTAAAGGGGGCAACTTTTGCAGCACCAGTTGGTTCCATATCTACTGTGGGATTTTTTTGCTAAAAGAAAGCAAATTTAAGCTGATGATTAACATTACAGATATCCTGGATGGTTTGCTGAATCAAAACTGGCTTCTGGAGATGTCTCAGCGTCGCTCCAAGCCAGGCTGGTTTTTTTTCCCCCTCAATTATTCTTAAAACTTGGCTTTTGAGTCAAGTTCTTGTGGATGTCTCTGGGTGGCAAATTGCAGGGAGAGCTCTCGAGTGAACTGTAGCTCAAAGGCTCAGAGACCAGCAAGGCTCCAGGGGTTGTTTACCCAGAAAGTTCATGGAGTTTTGGGTGCTGGGTGGCAGATGCACAATCCCATCTGCTGATCCCCCAGCACGGGGAGCCTTTTGCAGCAGGAGCCACATGTAGACTTTGTGCTGTGTGTGATGGCTCACTGGGGCTTTCCTTTTGCACATCTCAAGGAATTGCAGTGAACCCCCTGCACTGGTGCTCAGACCTTGGTTTGTGCCTCAGGAGCAAACCTTGTGCTGTTAATTTGGTGTCTGAGTTGCTCATGGGCTTCTGCACAGCTTGGGTGGGGATGGCTGGTGCCTGCCATGGGTGGCTTTTGTGCCTGTCTCTGAGGTGGGGACTTCTCTATTTAATCACCTATTTTTGTCAGATTTGCAATCTCCAAAAGCTCAATTTCTCTGTCAGATGGGGCTGGAATGGGCCAGTGGATTTACACTTACCACAAGGGACGCAGACCGTCAGATAAACACATGTGGTGATTTTCTTCAGGAAACAAAGCTAAAAATAGTAATGATTCATAAAAACACTCTGGAAAATACTGGTTTTCTGGTGGATGGAACAGGTAACATCCAATTTTGTATGTTATTAAGCTGCCTTCACATTCTGAGCTCCTGTGCAGATGATTTTCTCTGCAAACTGCAATTTAATGCGGCGTCATCTCTCAAAGCTGTGGCAAACTGGGGGATTTTATTTTGACAGCGAGACACTTGCTTGGCAGTTCCTATTGAAGAGAACTGATCTTGGGACTTCCAATTATTTTTTTTACTTAAAAAAAGACCCTTTAAGCAACTGTGCTTGTCTTTGGGGGGAAACTCTTTCAAGGATGCGTGACTTGGACCGCTGAGTTTTGGGGGAGCTGAAGGGGCTCAGCTGAGCTGTGCAATGGGCTCCAGAGGCTGGGACAGGGGGGGATCCCAGTTCCTGCAGCCCCTGGGGTGGCAGCCCTGGCTCTGACCCATGTTTCTGGTTTTAAGGCAGTGTCAGGGATTGCCAGTGCTCCCTGCAAACCACTCTCAGCCGCCGGCCCCGGAGGCTGAGAGAGAGGAGTACTTTGCATGTCTGAACAAAAGGAGCTCAGAAACTTGGCCTGATGCAGTTGAGAGGCATGAAATGGCCTGATTTCAGCCCAGGGTTCATTAAATAACCCCACGGTGAGCAGAGTCCCCACGTCCCCTTTGCTCCCCCAGCTCATCCCGTCAGTGCTGCAGGTGCAGCCCCACACACAGCAATTCCCACTTGCCATCCCTTCTCCCGGTGCCATCATGAAATCCGTGTTTTATTCTTGCTCCTGTTGTCCCTTTCTTCTTTTCTTGAAAAGAAAACCCCAAAGAATGTTAAACGGTGCCTGTGTCTTGGCAGCTCGAAGGCACGGACAGATTGTGCTTCAAAAAAATGGCAAAGCTTCAAAATATTGTATTCTGTGAAGAGGAGACAAGGAAAATAAACTCCCCAAAGTGCAGATTTTATTTCACCAGAAGGCGGAAGGCTTTTAATATTTATTTGGGTTTGGCACTTGGCTACCTAGTTCTGCTGACACCACTTGTGAACCATGATAAGATTAAACGCTGTACAACCTGTTCTGGTTCCAGTTCAAATTAGGGTAATTTCCAGTAGGTTCGTTTTCACCCTCCCAGAGCTGCCCCAGAGCAGGTTCCTGAGGTTCAGGTACAGCACAAGGGGTGGTGCAAGCAAAGCCACAAAGGAAAAAAAAGGAAAAAAAAGAAATAATTTGTGCCTGTTTCTCATTTGATTTTGGTTGTGCCAATGTGATTGTAGCAGGATGAAGGGCTGGTCCATGTGGTGTGTCAAGAGGCAGCTGGTGAGTGTTAGGAGGGAGAGTTCAGCTCTAAAGAGGCAGTTCCTGCCTCTGTGGGCAGCTTGGTGGATGTTTGTGTCTGGATTTTCTTGTGCCTGTGGTTGTCTTGTTTGCCTGGGGATGCAGGCAGGTTTCTGGAGGCAGAGTTCACTGGGGTGGCAGGCTTGGAAATTGCCAGAGAAACAGGGATTTTGTTGGCCTGCACTGCCAGACCTGTATTTCTGAGCTTCCTTTTTTAGCTGACACGCCAACATCCACAGCACTGTTACCCATTTAGCATCCCGATGGATCCCGAGGGGCACTTGGCACAGCCTGGGCAAGGAATGGAATCCAGAGCATCCAGCACAGCAGGGCTTGTTCCTCAGTTGTGCCTTCTGGATGCCTGTGCAGTACAGCTAAGAAAACTAGAAGGAAAAGGGTCCCAGAGCAGCTCTGCTCACTGTAGGAATTCCTCCACTGGGTTTTAGCATCATTTCTCCTTCCTTCCAGACCAGCTTTTACCTCTTGGGAAAACTGAGAGCTGTTCTCCATGATTCTGAGTGACCTTGCTGCTTTTATTGTGCCTTCTCTGTGTTAGGTTGGAAGCTCCTGGGAGGAGAGAATTGGCTTTTTTAACTTTTTTTCCCTCTTATGTAAATTCACAGCTCTGTTGATTTCTAATCCTGATGGTGAGTGTGGCCAGGGGTTTCCAATAAATGCTTTTCCCACGAGGTGTCAGCTGGGTTCTTGCAGCCTGTCCCATCCTGGAATGACTCTTTGCCAAAAGGGTTGAGTGTGATCCCATCTTTTTGAGCAGACAAGGAAAAAAATATAAAAAATAATATTGACAATCTGAATTGACTAATTGATTCAAAAAGGTCATTTTCCATTGTGGGTGCCTGGACTTTGAGCCAGCACCCCTCTGGCACTGGGATGCACAGGCATCTATTGACAGGAGTTTGTGTCAAAAGGAAAAACAAATTTAGATGTGTATAGGTGAATTTTGAGAGAGTGTGGGGAAGAGAGAATAAAACTCATGCTTAAAAGAAAGGCAGTAATTGATATAAATTGTTGGGTTAAAAATGTTGAATGCCTAAATTAGATGCTTGTGCCTTTTTTGGAGGGGGGGACCAGGGATTTTCTTGCACAGCCAAACAGCCAGTTGTTTACCTTGGGGTTTTGGTGACATGACTTATATTCCCAGGTTATTTTATCCATGAATTCCAACCCCCTTGCTGAAATGTGGCTGTATATGTGCAGTCATAAAAAGGTTCCTGTGTTTCTCTGCTCTGCCTGGCTCTGTGTCTGCTGACTTGGATCCCCTTTCCAGGAGAGCGGCTTTGAGCTCCTTCAGAGCTTGAGCTCCATCCAGCTCAGCAAAGCTTGGCTGCTCAGTGTGAACAGAAACAAACAGCTTTGAAGCTGCAAACTTAATTTTGCTTTATTTTTTTCCTGGGTTTGCACAGCTTTAATGACCAAGAGGTGAAACATCCAGTTAAACAGAATCAGAATCTGGACTTTCAGATTCAATTTTTAAAAGGTTTTTAATGCTGCCAGGGTTTGCAGTTATGTATCTGGAAGGGTTTAAAAATCTAAGAAATGTTTTAAGGGATCCTACGTGGGTAGGAGGAGAAATACCTTTTCCTTTTGCATTTTCTGCCTTTGCCAGAGCTCCTGCCTGTTTTCTGTACCAAGTTGGCAGCCAGACCTTGCAGGTCTAAATGAAGCCTTACTGAACAAAGGCACTTTATGTTTGAACTCTGTGCCCTGAGTCTCCACCACCAGCCTGGCCAGGCATTTATGTTAAATAAGGTCAACAAATATGGACAAGCTGTGTTTTGCAAATTAACCCAAAACAAATCCTAACAACAACAACAACAACAACAGTGCTTTTCTTTAACTCTGCCTCTTCCTTGTTTCACAGGCAAGAAGAGAAACCCTGGGCTGAAAATTCCTAAAGAAGCATTTGAGCAACCACAGACAAGCTCCACGTAAGTCTGCAAACACTAAAGGCAGAAGGAAAAGAAAACCACCAAGCCCAGTTGCTTCCAGCCTTTGCTGGTGCCTGCACTGGCCAAGGCCAGGCTGGATGGGGCTCGGAGCACCCTCCCATAGTGGAAGGTGTCCCTGCCCATGCCAGGGGGTGCAACTGGAGGGGCTTTAAGGCCCCTTCCAACCCAAACCATTCTGTGATTGTGTGATAATCACTTCACAGCCCATGTATTTTATTTCCCAGGTAGTGCCAGGGGGTCTCAGCCCATCACCTGTGCCCATCACGTGCCCATGTCTCATGTGCTGCTTAATGAGGCAGGAGAAGTCAAAAAACAGAATGGGCACCCAATTTTGGCTGAGGTGGCACTTTGGCCACCCAGTTTGAGTAACATGCCTTTGATCAAGGCAGAAAAATGCCTCCCCTTCTCCACACAGTCAGCCTTGCAAAAGGAAACCTGCTGGTTTTGAGGCAATTTGAGCAGCTCCAGCCTGCCTGGCTTTCTTTGCTTCCCTGAGAATTCCCTTTTTTTAGCCTGTTATCATGTGCTGTGTGACTGAGGCAATAATTTACAGTGGGTCTAGGCCTTTCTGCCCATTTAATCCGTTTTTCCTCCAGGCTGGCAGGGATTTGGTGCTTGCCACCTGCTTTGCCTTTCACAGTCAACGTCTCTGGGTTCCTGCATGGGGAAGCTGGGTGTGGGAAATGCCAATTCCAGCAGCCTCCTTCCTGAGCCCTTTTTGGGGTGACTTTGTGGATCTTGGCTGTATCTGTTGCTCCTGCAAAACCAGGAGCCTGCTCAGGGCTCCAAGGGCTGCTGGATGAAGGCGTGAGGGGATGGCTTGGGGGACCATGGGGGGTATATTTATTCACTGAGGGGAAAATGATCTTTTCAAGGCAGATTTAACATCTCTTCCCTTTTCTGCAGGCCACCCAGAGATCTAGACTCCAAAGCCTGCATCTCTATTGGGGAGGAGGTAAGACCAGGGGACCTTTGGGGACAGGTGACCATCCTGGGCTGGCTGCTGTGGGATTGCTTCACTTCAGCCCCCTCAAAGGGCAGATTAATAGACACCAACTATTATAAATAATGCAGCCTGGTTTGCTTGAAATGGGAGGCAGTTGCTGGATAAATAAAAGCTGAGAAGAGGCAGCCTGGGAACTGCTGAGCTCTGGGTGCTTGTGAGCCCTGACAGCCACCTCCAGCCATAGATATCTGACTGGCAGTGGTATTTGTGCTCCTGCAGCAAGGGCTGTGTGTGGGACAGCAGTGTGGCCCCTTGGCCAGCTGCAGTGGGACCTGTTGGTTGGCACAGCTCTGATGAACATGCCCCAAACACTCCCCCTCTGCCTCCCATGGCACGTGGGTTCCCTTCATGTTTTCCACCGTGGAAATTCCTTCCTTGCTGCAACAAGGTGCAGCTAATCCCCTGGAAACAACCATTATAAAGCAAGGGGATTGCTAACAGAGCCTTCTGCAGTTCTTTTGCTGATTTAAAGCCTTGATCCAAAGTATTTCCCTTCACTAATATTGAAGGCCATCTCCTCAGGAGTCTAACTCAGGGTAGATCTTCCTGTCCTGGAAGCAGATCCCTGTGACAGCATGGAAAGCAGTCCACCTGATGGTCTGAAAAAAACAGTAGGGAAAAACCAAAACCCAGGACCGTTACTTTGATAGGAAAAAAGGGCAGAACAGAATCCATAAAAGCACTTTAAAGCTGGACAACAAATTTATTAGGTGCAAAAGATGGGCCTTGGTGTCAACAAGTTAATTTATGAAGTGAAATGCTAATCCAATAGTGTTTTATAATACCTACCTTTGGATGCTTTTCTTTCATTTTGTATTTTCCCTGGCATGGAGCAGGGGCTGGAAGGTGGAAACAGTGTGAGATGCTTCTGGAGCAAAATGGTGCAGCACAGAGGCAGAGAAAATGCTGCCTGCTGCTAGAGCAAGCAATGCTCCAAGAAAATCACTTCTCCCCTGCAGTCTCAGGGATGAGGGAAGGCTCCAGAAAAGCTCCTTGCACAGAGGCAGCCAGGCTGTGGTGGATGGTGCAAAGACAAACACACTTGTAAAGCCCAGAGCTCAGTGGGTTCTACAGCCACAAATCTGTGGCTCTCTCAGAGGGCCTGGCATGCCATGGCTTGCATTTCCCATGGATCCGTTCCCTGTTTATCCAGCCAGGTTCCTTTAGGATGGGCTCCCTCTTCCACCAGCCTGTCTGCCCTCACCCTGATCCCGAGGGAAAGCCACTTTCCCTCCCCTCCCTTTTGACTTTGCTGCTCATTTGAACAGAGCCCTCCAAGCGCTTGTTTGAAGAGGATCCTCGAGAGCAGCAGGAGCAGTGTCAGAGATGCTTAAATTGCTCTTCCTCCAAAATATTTTGCAGGGCTCCTTGTGCACATTCCCACAGTGCATCCCTGCTCCCTGGGGCATCCCCAGCCACTGCAGGCTGCAGGAATTTTTCTGCTGTGCCGGCAAAAAGCCGTTTGGGATTATTCCCTGTGAATGGGTTCCTTCTCACCCGCTGCCTTCTGCAGGGTGACTGAGTGATGTGGTTGTGAGTTCAGCAAACAGAATGGCAGGGCTTAGTGGCAAAGGCCTGCTTTAAACATCCAAAAATAATAATAATAATAGTAAGCAAAAAATAGAGCAGCTGCACAATATCGTGGCGTAAAAGGAGAAGGGCAGGTTGGGATGCAGAGTCCAAACAAAGTCACCCTTTGTGTAAGAACAGGAGGAAGAGATGACAGACAAAACAAATCCTCTGTGGTTTGAAAATGGGGCACACTCAGCTGCTGTTTGGTCCATCTGCAGGTCTGGAGAAATAAACTTTTACAGATCTTAAAAACCTGGAGATATTTCCATGATTGTCTGGGTGAGGAGAAGGACGGAGGGAAGAAAAAATAAGACGGAGGGTGATTCCCAGGGGAGAAGCTGGTGTGGTGTTTTCCATCCCACCTTTTAGAGGATGGAGAGGCTGAAAGTGCTGCCAGCTGAAGGTGACTGGGAGGGACAGGACAAGAGCATGTAATGACAAGACAAGGGGGAATAGATCCAAACTAAAACACAGTAGGTTTAAATTGGATATTAGGAAAAAATTCTCCCCTGTGAGGGTGGTGAGGTCCTGACACAGGTTTACCAAAGAAGCTGTGGCTGCCCCATCCCTGGAAGTGTCCAAGTCCAGGCTGGATGGAGTTCTGAGCAGCTTAGGCTAGTGGAAACTGTCCTTGCCCATGGTCATGAAACTGGATGTTGTGTAAGGTTTCTCCCAACACAAACCATTCCATGATTCTGTGACACTGGGGTGCAGGTGGCTCTCAGAGCATCCCACCAAAGGAACAGCCCTTCCTGTGCCTTCCCTGCTCAGATGCTCCTTTACATTCCTTGAGCAGGGAGGTTGGACCAGATGACCCAGTGTGTCCCTTCCAGCCTCCCCCATTCTGTGATTCTGTGGCACAGGCTCTGCTCATGGGGCACGTCCTCCTCATCTCTGCCTGTTGGCTCATCCCCCCTGCAGCTTCTGGGCACTGGGATTGATCTCCTGGGGAGGGCACACACAGGGTGAGGGGATGTGCCAGGCAGGGCTGGATTTTGGGGAGCATTCCTCCCCTGGCACAGCTGTGGCCACCGTGGTGCTGAGGGTTGTCTCTCCTGCAGAACTTTGAGGTGAAAGCCGATGACCTGGAGCCCATCTCCGAGCTGGGACGAGGTGCGTACGGGGTGGTGGAGAAGATGCGGCACATGCCCAGCGGGCAGATCATGGCAGTGAAGGTAGAGTGAGCCTCGGGGCTTCGTGTCTGTGTCTGTGTGCCCACCACAGCTCTCATCTCACTGGGCTGAGATCTGCTCCTTTCCTTGTGAAATCCTCTCTGTACCAATGTTCTGTGCCAGGGTGTTTTACTCTCCTCTGCAATTCCTTTGCCGATTTAAAGCCTTCAGCTCAAAGTATTTCCCTTCAAAGCCATCTCCTAAGGAGTCTGACTCAGGGCAGGTCTTGCTGTCCTGGAAGCAGATCCTTGTGACAGCATGGGAAGCAGTCCAGTGATGGTCTAAAAAAACAGCAGGGAAAAAGCAAAACTCAGGACAGTTTTGAGCTTGAGGGGCTCAGAGAGTGCTGAGGGAGATTTGAGCCTTTTAACCAAGGGATGTGTTCTAAAACTGTGATGCTCAATGTGTCTCCAGCACTACAGTGCATAAGTCATGTTTATCTGCAGTATTCCTGTTTTCCTAGGATTTAATTTGCCATAATTTTTTTCAATGTACGTATTTTTTTCTGATGTAGCCATACCTTTAGATTCAGGGCTTTGCACTTCTTAAAGAAGAATAAATTTAATTGCCTAACAGTATTTTCTCATCTGGGATTTTTTAAGGCAATTTGGAATGGGACATTTTTGTTGGGATTTTCACATTTTGCCTGCTGCAGTGGGATCTTGATTCAGGGCAGGCTTGTAGATGCTATTATGAAAAGTTTTCATAACAACAGCTTAGACTCATAAATTTGGTCATGGGAAAATGTGTAGTTTGGGAAGGACCAGTTTTTGCTTGGCTGGATTTTACCTCAAATTTCCTTTCTGAATAAGAAAAAAAGTGATGCAGAGCTGGAAGCTATGAACAAACTGAGGGAAAACCCTTAGCTCCTCAGTTGTGGATAGACTTCGCTGTGGGTGCTGGGTGGGACATTTCTCAGGGCCTCTGTGCTCTGCATTTGGACTTCTTTTTTGCTTTGGTGTTCACCAAACTGCAAAAGACGTCTGTGAGTGTGATGGAAGATCTGAACAGGGTATGGCAGGAGCATTCAGGCTGTCTGTGGTCCTCAACAGTTTAATTCTGTCCCATTACTGACCTTGAGGGGCTCTGGCCAAGAAGCCTGGAGTATGTGTGTGACCCATGTTGGACTGTGCTGTGCCCTGTTGTGGTGCTTCCCAGCTGAGGGTCTCCAGGCATTTCACATAAATGGCATTTGTTCCTGAGAGACTGGGAAAGGCACATTTTCCAAAGCCATGGGGAGCCCACGGGCTCTGGTGCAGGAATGGAGTCCTCTCTCATGGCCAGAGTCTGCTGAGATGTAATAGATGTCCACTCAGCTCCAAAAGTCACAGCTTTCCATCAGCCTGGACTCTGATTTCCTGCTCCTTCCTCCTCTCCCAACACTCGTTTCTTTTGGCTGTTGCCAAGAGTGGTGTTTGCAAGGAAGAGCAAAATCCCCTGTGGTTTGGGCTGAGGTGAGAAGATCGCTGTTGCACTGGATGCTCCTGCCATGGTGCTGTGCTTGTGACATGCCTGTGACAAAGAGATGTGATAAAAGGGGGACAATAGGGGTGTGATGGGAGGGTCAGGGTGTGGTGGGAGGGTCAGGGTGTGGTGTGGGGGCCCCATGGCCAGCCCAGGTGTGGCTGTGGCCCCCAGGTGCTGACAGCCACCACTGACACGTTCTGTCCTCCAGCGGATCCGAGCCACAGTGAACAGCCAGGAGCAGAAGAGGTTGTTGATGGACCTGGATATCTCCATGAGGACAGTGGATTGTCCCTTCACCGTCACGTTTTACGGGGCACTTTTCCGAGAGGTACGGAATCCTGGAGCTGAGCTGTGCTGCCCCTTCTCCCAGGCTCTGAGTTCCCTTGTCTAGGCTTCCTCCAAGTGCCAGGGGTTTAATCACCATCTAGACGTGCAGGCTTGGTACAATATGGACTTGCTCAATCCTGGCCTAAGGATCTGTCACATACAGTGAGTTTTATTGATGGGGGTGACTGGTCACTGAGACCACCAGCCCACAGCCTGGTCCTGTAGTGTTAATGCTGCTTTGGCTTGGGATGAGAAAGCTATGGGGAGGAAAAATGTGGAGAGCTCTGAAAAGCAGGATTTATTTAAGAGCTTAAAGCATAGCTCTGCAGAGCTGAACTTTTCCTGGCTCTGCGTTAGGAGCTTCAGTTCCGATAACTTTTTGAGCTCCTAAATCACCAGAACTCTGCTTTGGGAAAAGACAGCAAAAAATACCCCCTAAATGGTAGGGAATGTGACAGCACTTAATTCCAGCTGGAGAGGAGGGAAGAAAAAGCCCAGTGCAGTTTTGCTGAATGAGTTTTAAAAGACAGGGAAGAGGCAAACAGGTCAGCAAAGAGCTTTGCACAGGATAGGAAAGGAAAGAAAGGAAGGAAAGGATGCCTGGTCCCAGTAGGCAGATGTCTGCTCTCTTTACTCTCCAGGGAGACGTGTGGATTTGCATGGAGCTGATGGATACCTCCCTGGACAAATTCTACAAACATGTCATTGACAAAGGCCTGACGATTCCTGAGGACATCCTGGGGAAAATCGCTGTATCTGTGAGTATTGGCAGGGTGGGGAGGGGAGGGAAGGGGCTTCTCTTCTAAGCCAAGTCCTACGTGACCTAAGCTTTGTTTGCACCAGGAAGAGCCAGGTCCATGGGCCACAGCCCATGTGGACACTCCTAGCTGGCTTCCAGGGTCTGGTCTGAAGTTATTTTTAAGCCATAAATAACCTATAAAGTACCTATGCATGACACAGTGTGAGATGTGGGGAGGGTCCAGCAGTTCTTTTGCCAGGGAAGGTCCCTGGGTATCCACCATCACCCTGGGCTGCTGGGAGGGTGCAGGACTTGTGAGAGACCCTTCAGGCAGGTCTGATGGGGATGGGGTGGGTGAAGGCAGGTGTTTCCTCCTCCTCATGGTGCTGCCAGCTGTGATTGACTCTGGCTTTGTTGTTTCAGATTGTAAAAGCACTAGAACATCTCCACAGTAAGCTCTCTGTGATCCACCGAGGTGAGTGCCAGGCACACAGCCCTGACCACGCTGGTGTCTGTCTGTCTGTCTGCCCTGCTCTCAGCCTGGCAAGGGCTCCCAAAACACCCCAGATAAAATGAGCCTTTGACAGCAAAAATATCCCCCAGCATCTCATGACTTGAAGCAAAACCCAGTCAGAGGAAATGGCTGCTGGAAGCTGCCTGCTGGTCCCAGGTGGAGAAGTGAGCTCCAGCCTGGTTATGCTGGCAGGAAAAGGGTTGCATTTCCTTAAATCCCATGGTCTGCTTCCACACCTCTGCAAAATTCAGCCAACCTTCTGACTTTGCTGAGCTTTGGACCAGGCTTTGCCAAGGTTTCTGCCCAGTTCTGTGCTGATGTGCAGTGAGAGGCATCTCCCTGCCAAAATGATGCCTTGGGCAGTGATCTACCCATCCTCATCCCCTTCCCTGAGCTTCCCTGAGCACTGCTGGAGCAGAACAGTTCAAGAGCTAAAATAGCCTCAAGTGAAATCATAAATATCCTCCTTAAATTCTTCTGACATTTTCCCCTCTAGAGCATCTCAAAGATGCCATGAACACACTTAGGAAGAAACAAATTTTCAGTTGCTGCTTGACACCTTTTATTTTTAAAGGGTCATTTTCAATTTGTCATGAGGAGGAAAAAGCCCTCTCTGGAGTGTGTGAGTGCCTGGGAAGGAGCATCTGAAGCAGCAGAGTTCAGCTCGAGCAGGCAGCCACACTGAGTACACTCTGCCTGTGGCTGGGAGTTCAGTTTCCACCTTCTGTATCACTTACAGGAGGTGGAAAACACTGCTTGGCTCTTGGATTTCTGTTTACTTGTTTGATTTCCATTGAAAACTGTCTTACTTCAGCATAGTAGCAGATGGGTGAGGATCTCAGGTACCTGAGGGTTTTGATTGCAGAATACTGATTAGAGAGCAGATGTTAAGGAGCTGTAAACCACCCAGTTCTAATAAAGAGGACTCAAAAGCAGCTTCTGGCCTCCCTCAGATGGTGTTTCAGCCTTGTATTTAATAGTTTATCACATGGAGACAGAGGATCTTCTTGCAGAAGAGACCTGTTATTTCTGGGTGGCAGCAGGGAAAGGATCACTCCTGTTGGAGCCACCTGTGCTGTGTTGGGATTTCATTTGGGATTATCCTCACAGAGCAATTGTCTGCTGTGCAGGAAAGCACCTCCATGCTCTTCTGTATATCACTTTCTGGCATCTTTCTGTGCCTTGATTTCCCTTTCTGATGGGAATTATAACGTGATGCAAGTGTGAACTCACCAGGGATTATGAGGCCGTGATGGGAAGCAGATAAATCTGGCAGTAATAAATAGATGAGACACTGGCTTGGTTTCCATAAGGTGTGGAGCACCCACACTCCTGCTGCTGCTCACGCTGCTGTCAGGCCTGGGATCTTCAAATCAGAGCCCATTTCTGAAATCTTGATCCTTGTCGTAGTTACAGCTCCCTCCTTCCCTGCACCCCCCTCTCCCTTTCATTTCACCCTTTCCTGCCCACTCCTCATGCTTTCTCCATGGGTTTTGCTTTTGGTGGAATGAGACCAGATCCGTGGGGACTTGGCAGAGCTGCAGCCCTTTGCAGACATCCCATGGAGATGCCCCCAGCCCTGCAGAGCTGCTCTGGTGTCTGTGGCCATCCCATATGCTGTGGGATATGATGGTGGTGTGCAGGGTTACCTCCCTCTCCCCCAGATGGAGGAGGGAGTGTGCAGGTGAAGGGACAGTGGCAGGGCACATGACAGGCCCATGAGTTGTCACCTGAACAGCAGCAGCCGCAGCCAGCGGGGTTTTGGCATGTCCAAGGCTCAGGGCTCTGCACAGACTCCTTGGGTGCCCTCTGCTGATAGGAAGCTCTTCAGCCTTTTTTGGCTTGGCCCAGCCACCCACATGTGACAGTGACTGTGGTCTGTGTTCCTTCTTGCAGATGTAAAGCCCTCTAACGTGTTGATCAATACACAGGGGCAGGTGAAAATGTGCGATTTTGGCATTAGCGGTTACCTCGTGGACTCGGTTGCCAAAACCATGGATGCAGGATGCAAACCCTACATGGCTGTAAGTTGAGCTGTGGAGAAGCTGCAGGGGAGCAGCCAAAGGAACATGAGCTCAGGGGGAAGGATCTGCCTCTCTCATGTGTCCTGGGGACTCCTTTGGGAAGGCGAATCCCTGAAGTTAAGGGATACAGTCCCCCTGTAAAGGGACAGAGGGGGGGATATATCTCATGGATCTCCTGGGCACAGCCTCCTGCTGCCTTTTCACCTCCCTGTGACCTTGGTAAAGGCTCTGGAATTGTTTCCTCCTGCATGTTTGCCATTTGCCTTGTGGGGACAATAATACTTTGCATCTGGGAGGAAAAGCAGTCCCCAGGGGCTGGGTCCCTTGAGCTCCTCCAGGGAGCTGCTGTTTAGGATTCCCCCTTGGTGGAGCGTTGGCACAGGGTGAAAACAGTCCTGGAGAGTTGAGACCTGTCACCCCTCCATGCCAGCTGTGCCACCTCAGTCCCTGGTGCAGGTGTCACCTGCTTCTGGTGCCCCATTTCATTGCCTGCCCTTACTGTGAGGATGGGGGACCAGATTTGGCCCCACAACAACCAAGAGAGCAGCCTGGTGGTGTGGGCTAAGTGGGCTGCCACCCTGAAAGCCCCACCTGAGGATGGTGAGCCCTGGGTGTGTGGGCATGGCACTGGGACCATCCCTGCTCCTCATCCACCTCTGCCTCTGTTCACAGCCTGAGAGAATTAACCCGGAGCTGAACCAGAAGGGGTACAGCGTCAAATCCGACATCTGGAGCCTGGGGATCACGATGGTAGGGTGGCCTGGGGGCTGGCAGCGATGCCAGCAGGGCTCAGTGTTGCTCATGGACGCGTTTTCCTCCCCATAGTCCCACTCACCCTAGTGGCTCTGGTTCCTTGGGAAGGTGGTGGAGTAGGAACGGGAATACGGCTCTGGGGGGACCAGGGGATGTGCTGCAGGGTTGAAGGGAAGGAGGATGGAGCTGCTTTGTCAGCTCCTTAGTGCTGCAGCTGCCAGGAGATGGCAGCATCGACTAAGGCACAGGCGCCTGGAGCAGGTTGGGTTCCCAGCACAAAGACCTCCTCCCGGCACTCAGCAATTAGCAGAGTCCCCCTCAGCAGGGCAGGGCTGGGTGGGGTCTCCCACGCAGTGTTCGGGGGGAATCCATCTGCTCACAGAGTCATTTTACGGCACAGTTACCCTGTGTAATGTGGGGCTGCTTTTAACTTCCCACCTTTCCCGGGTGATGTCAGACATGGAGGGAGCAGGGAATTGAATATGGAGCCCTCTGGATCTCCTATGACCTCTTCCTTTTGCTGGGGGAGGTTAAGCAAGATGCTGTGGCCTGGATGAGGGGTGAGGAAATCACAGAATGGTTTGGGATGGAGGGGACTTTATAGCTCATTTTGTTCCACCCCCTGCCATGGGCAGGGGCACCTTCCGCTATCCCAGATTGCTCCAAGCCCTGTCCAACCTGGCCTTGGACACTTCCAGGGAAGAATTTCCTCCTATCATCTATTCTCTATCTCTCTTCTTTTAGCTTAAAACTAAAACTTTGTCCTATCACTGTCTGTTCATGTGAAAAATAGCTCTCTTTTCTTTCTGTAAGCCCCCTTGAGGCACTGAAAGGGGCTCTGAGGGCTCCCTGGAGCCTTCCCCTCTCCAGGCTGAACAACCTCAGCCTGTCTCCAGCCCTTGGATTTGTGCGGAGCCTAAAATCATGCCCCAGGGTGGGCACAGGGAAGTCTGAAATCAGTGGGGTGGGTGGGCTGTGAGGTGTCCTCCCCCTCTCTGAGGTGTGGGCTGTGTCTCCCCAGATCGAGCTGGCCATCCTGCGCTTTCCCTACGACTCCTGGGGGACGCCCTTCCAGCAGCTCAAGCAGGTGGTGGAGGAGCCGTCGCCGCAGCTCCCGGCGGAGAAGTTTTCAGCAGAGTTCGTTGATTTTACCTCGCAATGGTAAAACAGCTTCGTGCCCTCACTCACCTATGTCCTTCTGGTTTGAGAAACACAGGGGCCATTGCTCTCCTATGTCCCTGTCCCCATGGGCAGCCCTTGGGGGTACAAACACAATTTTTGGGCAGAACATCCCCCCAGGAAGGGATGTGCCTTCCTGCCCTCCCTGAGCCAGGTGGGTGCCTGGAACTGTGCAGGCAGAGCAGTGGTGGTGGTGGCTGTGAGGTGGCGAAGAACAGACTTGGTCCCCTTTGGGGAATGCACAGGAGGAAGGGATTTAGGAGGCTCCTCACTCCAGTTGACTGTGCACAGGGTTTTCTGTGCACAGGCAGGTGCAGTTGGGCAGCTCTGCCAGCCCCTCATGTCCCCGAGGCTGGAAAGGGGAGCAGGATGTGGAATGGCTGCCTCCTCCCAGTCCTGCTGCCAGAGGACACAGCTCTGAGGGCAGAGGCTGCCCCGTGGTGGCCCCTGTCAGCATCTCTCCCACTCCAGGCCCTCCAGCCACTGTGCTGCTTTCCACGGGACTCGGAGCGGGAACAGTGGGAGGGTTTGGCTGCGGTGTCGGAAAAGGGCTGGAGCTGTCTGGATGCTGTGGGAGCTGCAGAGGCTCTGCAGGGAGCTCAGAGCTGCCCTCAGCACGGCTCCCAGGGCTGGCAGCTGCCCCACAGCTCCTGCCTGCTGCTCCTCCAGCTTCCCTGGAACCGCGGGGCAGGCGGGTGATTTTCCAGGCGCTGCAGTGCCCTCTGCCGCCTGCCAAGTTGGCAGGTGGATGGTGGGTTTGTGTGATGGCCAAGAGAGGACGGCAGATCGACAAATACAGAAACATGAGACTGTTCCTGAGTGCCGGTGCCAGGGCCAGAGCCCAGCCGGCTCTGCTGTGACCCGGGGTGGATTATCGGCCACTCCTGCCTGGGGACTCTCAGTACCCATGGTCACATTCTTGGGAGTTGTGTTCAAATATGTTTTCATGCCCCTGTGGTTTCGCTCCTTGCCTCCCCACGGACCCATGCTGGGGAATACCTGCCATGCCCACACTGCTCTGTGTTTGGAGAGGTGGGAGCTGGCTTGGAAAAACCCTCTCCCAAAATGCCCACCGTTTTTACAAGGCCCATGCTGAGGTTTGGGACCGGGTGCTCTTCTCCCATGCTGTTTGTTGTTGCCAAGCTGCCTGTTTGTGCCAGGCAGGCTGTTGTTCCTCACCGAGTGGTTTGCTCTTGCAAGCCTGGTGTCCTGCAGCTCAGGCTGGGGCTGGCTTAGGAGTTACATCCATGGCCACTTTGGGAAGCATGCGGCCATTCCTCTCCTGGCAAATCCTGCCCTTCAGGATCACTGAAGATCTGTCAATGCCAGCATTGTGGCATGGACTCAGAACAGTGAATTTGGCAGCAGATGGGACTAGTTCTGTGTTGTTGGAGTCTGAGAATTTGTTCTGACACCAAACCCGGTGACATCCACTCAGTGCATCAAGTCTGGGTTAGTTCCATGCCTAATTCATCTGCTCTGGGGCAGTGAAGTCTGATCACCTGTAGCCACTGCAGGAAGGTTCCTGGGATGTCTGAGTCAGGATCAGATCCCAATATGACTCTTCATTCCTGAAAATTTACATCGATTTCAGTAACTTGTCACCAGATTTCCTGGTATTAATAACCTGGCAAGAAGGTTTTTATTCACAGAGGGTCTAAATTAAGAGGGTTAGACCAAGTCTGGACACACCTAACCTTCAAATTCACCTTGTCATCTTGGCTCGGGCCGCTCTGGAGCTCAGAGGATGTGACACATCCCGTACCTCCAGTTCGGCAGCATTGGCACGTATCGGTCCTTGGTTCCTCTGTTCATTCACAACATGACACTGAACACGAGCCTGCTCCTCACAGCAAGCAGGAAATATCTATTCAGTGTGTGTCCTCTGCTTCCTCTGGGCTCCTGCAAATCCCAGCAGAGGAGCCACTGATCACTGCCGAGGTTCTCACTTTTGTTTGGCTCAGTGTGACACCTTTTCCCCGCCACCGCCGCGTACGTGTGTGAAGATCTTTTCAAGTTGCTCCAAGTGTCTTTCCCCTAAATACACTGCCAGGAAGTGAGTAGAGATTACGTCCTGTCTTTTTAAAAGCTATTTTCTGCTGGAGGGAAACCAAAATAACTTCCAGCTACAACCCTCCAGAGCCATCTGTTGTAGGAGAGGAAAAAAAAAGGATGTCCCATGGAACCGTCCCGCTGATAACGGCGTGGTGATAAACAAATAGTTGTACACGTGCTTTGGAGCCACTTGGTCAGTGCTCCCAGGCAGAGGCTGGAGGCTGTATCCATTCCCTTAGTCACTGGCCTGCTGCAAAGCACCCAAAAACCCAGTTGTACATGGCCCCCAGCAGCAGGCAGTGTCTTGACTGGGGTTTATGGTGTTTCCAAACCTCTTGCTTGACCTTGAGATCACAACACTTGCTTGTATCCAGCCCTGTGTTCCATACAGAGTGTGTTGGCTGAGGTGTCCTCAAGTTTCCTCAATGTGGATGAGTAGCTTAACTTATTCTAGAGGGACTTGAAACCTTGCTTTTGTATAGTTTTATGGCCTTGCTTAAATTGCAGAGAATGTAACTTCTAATTTTTCCTTCTTTCTTTTTTCCTCCATTAAAGCTTGAAGAAGAATTCCAAAGAACGGCCAACATACCCAGAGCTTATGGTGAGTGTGGCTGCATCAAGCAGTGTGTTTGTTCAGGGCTGCAGTGGGTTGTGATGAGATGCTGAAGGCAGGGATTCCAGTTGTGATGGTGATTTGGGATGCTTAGCATCTGTTTTTTCATAACAGGCATGAGAATTGTGACACTTCAGGGCCCTGGGAGGGCATCTGCAAGTCAGAGATGTTCTTTCAAATCTCATTCAGGTGCTTTTCCAGTCAGATCAAGGGAGAAAAAAAATATGTAAAAGCAGGTAATAGATTTGCTAAGGGGCAAGGAGGAGGCTGTGAAGAATCAGTAAGGATAAAATCCTCCTCTTGGGTTTGGTGATAAATTCAGGCACCTCAGTGTGCACCAGATGCTCCACATGGGCTGCAGGAGCTGCCATGGTGCCTTGGAGAAGAGGCTTTTGGGCAGAGTAATTCCTGGATGAGCAGGACAGAGACGAGTCTGTGACTAATAATTCCGGTTATTGAATTTTATCTGCTGCTCAGAGACTGTTTGCTGGGAGCACGTCTAGGACAGAGGAATAATGAGGGAAGAAAAGGCCAATAAAGGCTGGGGCTGGGAAGGACAGGACAGGGCCCTGGGTGAGCTCCCAGTGCAGACACTGGAGCCTGCTCAGCCACAGCTCTGGGCTGCAGGTTTTTCTTCTAGGCCTCCACAGCTTCATGGCCTCTCTCTCCTGACTTTCTGGTACAAATCCTGGTGCTCCTAAAAGCTGGAAAGCAGCAGGAGACCTTAGGAAGTCAGTGTTTCACTCCTGTAGTCATCTAGTCCTTTTTTCACTCTCACCTGATTCACAGCTTAAGGCAGGAAGGCGCCTAACGTTGTTACTTCTGAGGATCCTCACCCAAATGCTTGCTTGTCCCTACATTCCCACCCCTGTCCAGTGCCACTGGCAAGATTGGATTAAGGGTAGAAAGTGCTGCAGAATTTCCCCAGGCATTGGTATCCCTTGAGCCATAATTCCTGGGACAAGCCATCCAGAGGATCAGTGTCATCACCGCCTCACACTGTCTGCTCAGAGGTCTGAAGGTGCCAGGGTTTAAGGTGCTCTCACTGCAGGTCATGCTGGAAGCCCCTGTACCTCTTGAACCTGAGTTGTGAGCAGTGAATGGTCCCTGTGACATTTTGTGCTGGGCCCTGTAATGCAATTAGTCTATATATAGATCTGATTGACACACAGTTTGCCCAAATACTGGTTTCAAACAAAGGGTTTTAAAAAACCTTTTTTTTTGGTGTATTATTGACTAAATACATATATTTATTTTAAGCAAATCTCTGAACTTTGCCAAGTGGCCTTTTATCAAAAAGGTTCACCAAAGCAGCTCCGTCTGTTGCAGCATTAATTCCCATTGGCAAGCGAGTGCATTTCTATTGAATTAGGTTCTTGGATCACCTCTCTGGAGTATCTCAATGCTGTGGTATTTTATGGCTGACATGAATGTTGTGAGGTCCTGTGGTTGAGGGTTGCTGTTTTGTTGGGGTTTTTTTCTCTCTCTTATGGCATTAAGTTGCGGTACTGGATTGGACTTGTCATTTAGACCAAGACTGCTCCCTTGCTTTCCTGTGGAATTGAGGCTTCTCATGGAAAATATGACTCTATGCTATCTTCAGCATCAGGAAAACCGATATGGATGCTTAATTTCATTTGCAAACCCACTTCCCCAGGTGAAGTGGAGCGTGAAACTACTACAGGACTGGTGGTCTGCACATGGCATGGAGCACAGCCTGCCTGGCAGGGGGAGGTTCTGTGCTCTGACCAGGCTCAGTCACTGCAGGGGGTTGGGTTCACTGGGAGACAGGGCTGGAGGTCACTGCTGCCACCCATGCCACACTTGTGGGTGGCTCCAGGCTGTGGTAGCTCTGCTTTGGGTGTGACTTCACTGGGATGCGAGAGCAGTGGCATCACGCTGGGATAATAACACGGCAGGTCATTTGGGTCACCTCCCTGAGAGTTCTTCAGGACACTGCAATTCCTGTGACTGTCTGACCTAGGGGGACCTTAAATTTTGCCTGGATTCTTGCCTCAGCCCATTACAGCTCTGTTTCCCACATAATTGTACTTCCTCTTCCTTACTGATGTGTCTTTGGGTCACTTCCCAGCTCCTCAGAGCTGCCTCGATAACTTTCTGCTCACGCCTGCCTTGGAATATCTCTTGTCTTTGGTCTTCTCCCTCCACTTGGCCACTGCCATAAACAATCACTGAAACAGCCAATGCTCAGGGACTGAGGAGAGGGACAGCTTGCATAAAACCTGAAAACCCCAAATTGTCTTAAAAATCTGTCTTGAAATGAGACTGTTGGGGTTGAAACTGGGTACCCCCAACCTTGCACAGGCAGTGATCACTGTGAGCCCTGCAGGGGCTGCCTTTTGGTTCTCTCTGACACCCTCCATCAAAATGAATGCAATTACCTGCCAGGACAGTGGGTGTCAGGCAGTGTTTTGGGGATTTCAGGTGGGAGTTGTCTGATCTCAGATGATGTGTTACCAAACCAAACCAAACCGCTGGTGCTGGTTCAGAGGGGCTTTTGTTGCTGTCAGAGGGTATTTGGTTGTGTTTTTCTTCCTTACACATATTTTTCCGTTCGTGCTGAAACGTAGGCGAGATTTTCTGGCAGGATGTCTCCCCATGTTGGTCAGGATTGAGTAGTTAAACACACCAGTGCGGGTGGTTTTCCAGTCAGGATGGCTTTCCTGTGCGGTGGTTGGGGCGAAGTAGCCATGTCCTGCTGTGAATGGGAGCAGTTCAGGGAAGAAATGAGACTCAGGAGTCACCAGAGGGTAAATACACAGATAAAGCAGGAAGCTGAGGGAAAACCCACTGCAGTCAGCCTTCCTGCAAGGTTTGCCTCACTGCTGTAGGATGGTGCGATGGGGAACCACCACCTCAGGAGGAGCACACAGAGCTCTGGGGGCACAAGGTGCTGGAGGTGGAGGTGCTGATTTTAACACTGAGAGCAGCCCAGCTCAGCCCTCCCAGCCAGGACAGGGTTTAGAAGGAATCCACGAGGGCAGCACAGCTCTGCAGCTTTCCTGGAGTGGCCCCTTGGGCTCCCCAACCTGCCCAACATGGAAAGCCCAGTATTATGGTGCTAATGACGAAACCTTTTTCACTGTCTAGAGGATTGTCTGAAAAGGCTTTTTGGTTCGGTCCTCAATGTCGTGAATAATAAACTTTGCTGTTTCTTCTCTCCTTTCTTCCCCAGCAACATCCTTTCTTCACCCTGCACGAATCCAAAGAGACAGACGTCGCCTCTTTTGTCAAGCTCATCCTGGGAGACTGAGAACTGGACTTGTAAATGAATTGCCCTTCTGTGGACTGGTGGGTGCAGGGGAGGGGCGCGTGGCAGGACTTGTCATGGAAGCACCAACAGAAAGTCGCCGTGTTTTGTTTTGTTTTGTTTTCATTCTGAGAAACCCCCACCTCGCCCAAGTTTTTTAAAGGGTTCTTTGGTATCCATAGTGACATAGAACGAGCTGGTTAGTGAAATGAATTTTAATAAGGTTGGTGACCTTAAAACAAAAACAAAACAACAAAAAAAAAAGATTTAAAAGAGTGATTTACATATTTAATGACAGTCCCTCTTCCTAACTTGCTCCTCATCCCCTTTCCCTTCCCCCTGAACCAGAATTTGCTTTGTCATGGTAATAGGTGCTATGGTAGTCATGAAGTTGTATGTAGATTTATATTTTGTCCCTTCCATTATTTTAATATTTATGTTAAGTGCTTGATGGAATAGATTTCTGTTTTATATGAGGATGAGTGTGTGGTGACGATGATGATGCTAAATGAGGCCACAGCAAGCAGCAGTCGTAGGGCTATGCTGGGGAAAAGGTGTCAGAGAGAAGAGGAGGAGGAGAAGAGTCTCTGTTGTGGAAAATGTTTAATGTGCATTGTAAAAGGAATTATAAGCAAGACTTGCAGCTCAGCTCCTCGAGCTGCTCTCACAGCATGTGAGGTGGGAGGGAGGTGCTGGTGCCCCTTCTCCGGACACCGCGCTCCGAGTCCGGCCGGTGCGTGCCGGCCATCCCGCGGGGCACTGCCAGCCACCAGCTGGGCACAGCCCCTGCCCTGCATCCCAGCGCCTCACAGTGGGCAGGCCATGGGCTCTGGAGTGGGAATTGCTGGGACAGTGTCTGGGACGAAAGCCCCAGAGAGGAGTAGATTGACAGATGAGTTGCACAAAGGTGAGGAAGAGGCTGCGTGGCCAGTGCCCACCTGCCCGTGGGCCCAGCAGCGTTGCAGTGCCTGAGGCTCCCTTGGGCTGGGGATGAGCTGCTTTGGGCCTAAAAGGGAGCTTCTCTCTCCTCCGGGTGAGACAGGATCACAGGATGCATAGCATAACACCTGTGAAAAATGGGATGTTGTAGTGCTGCTGGTTTCCAGGGCTCTTGGCACTGTGTTGGCAGCATTCCTTCTGTGCTTGCCCACACTTTGCGAGTGCTGGTGCTCCCTGGGAGCCTGTGCTGGCACGTGGTTTGGGCTGTGTCCAGCTCCAGCTGGGATGCTGAGGGCAGTCAGGAGCACTGGGCTCTGGCATGGCTTACAGGTGTGTCCTGTAGGAGCTGCAGCCTGGAACCCGTGTAGGGACACCACAGCTCATCCCTACCAGGAGCTCGTTGCTGTTGGCCATGTCCTTGAAGAAAAGCTGCGAGCCAAGGTCAGGAGAACAGAGGCTATGGGGTCAGAAGGGAGACAGAGATCACTGGCCTTGGGGTTACTGTCTAGAGAAGAGGGAGGACTGTGCATTGTGACATGTTGCTGAGCCTGGAGCGAGGCTGCTGCAGGCTGATGGTGGTTTGACTGAGCCACACCTGCCCAGCTGCCTCCTCTGACCGTGAGATCCTTTGCCTTTGCCCATGGCTTCTTCCCCCAGCGCTGGGAAGGGGACTGCAATCCAGCTGCTCCGGTGGTGCATGTGTGCCTCGTGCCCCTCCACGTGCTTCCCATCCCCACCCATCGCTTTGGCACAGCCTCTCAAAGGCAAATCCCAACTAGAAACATGCCTTGCTCTGCAGTATTTGTTGTGCAGGGTGTAATTCAACTGGGGCTCCAGCTCCTGCTCTCCCATTTTAGCGGCTCCAAACTCTCCTGGTGCACATTGGGCTTCTTGAACAGTCTGAGTGTATTTTGGGAAGTGATCCCTTGGAAGGGCTGATGGGGAGAGTAGAATTTAGAGCAGGGGTTCCCCAACAGTGGCACCTCTGGTGCTGGGGACATGCCAACACTTTGAAAGGCGCACACAGACACCGCCAGTGCCTGGACTGCCGCTGTCACCACTGGCAGTGCCCGCAGGAGTGGCTGTGAACCCAGAAGCAGTGCAGCTGTGCCCTGGGCCAGCGTTGGAAGAGATAGGAGAGCTTTGCTCAGGGGGGTTTATCAATCCTTATGCCCCTCAGCTGCAGAGCAGGGGGCTCTCAGAGGGCTTGCAGGACTTCCCAGGTCGTGCAGACTCTGGGGAAGAGGTTCCCCTCCCTCCTGCCTGCCCTGCCCTTGGGAATGATGAGCTCCATATCCCGCTTTGTGTCGAGGGGAACCTTTCAGGTTACATTTTGTGGCGGATGAAACACGAGGATGTTTTACTTCACAGTGTAATTTTAAGAGGCCTCGCATGGCTCATGATCTGCCCTCTCATATTCCATGGTGTGTGTGTGTGTGTGTTTTCTCTCTCTCACTTTCTCAGAGTCACAGAGCTGTTTTGATTGATTGTCCTCAGCTGCAGCTCAAAGTCCAGCCAGCCAGTTTATAGACTTGGTTCCAGCATCAATTCTCGCTTTGAAAAACATGACATTTAAAACCACCCTTTGGTTTTCCTACATATGGATCTGATGCTTTTGTTGAAGACTGGTTTTGCCGCTTTTCTCCTGGAGTATAAGTCTCATTTGGACACTGCATCTCCTTGACCTCAGAGCACCTTTATTTCAGTGCCATTGTAATTGACAGGTTGAATTTATGAGATACTGTCAAAGTTCAGTATTAATAGCAGATATTAATGTCACCAGCGTTTTCCAATAGAAAATTAATGTCAGTGTGGTCTGCAGCTAGTAACCCTCTAAAAGGATTCCTACATGTCTCCACACTGCATGCTGAGTGCTTGCTTTTATGCTTTTTGCTCTTGCAGTGCTTGGGCCGTCTAATCCCTTTGTTTTAATGACATTACAATAGGGCAGGCAACAAATCACTTCCCTTCCCTGCTCATTCCCCGTGACTTCGTTCCTTTAAAAGTCATTTGCGTCAGCCCGGAGCAAGTGTGGAATGAAAACTGAGCTGAGGGATCACTGCTGTGGAGGGGAGTAAGGCAGGGGAGGCTGCAGAGGCTCTTGGTCTGTCCCTGCATCCCTCGTGGCACCTGTGGGCGCAAAGCTTGGCCTGACCCAGGGAGTTCTTAGAGAGAAGCCTGAGCTGGTGGCCTCGGCGCAGGGAGGAGAGCCAGGGACTCCTGTGTGCTCAAAGGCTCAGCAAACACACTGGGCTGCGAGATGAAAGTGAGACTCTCCTCTCTTGCAGTGCATTGTAACCTCTGTGGAGATGAAAAGCCTTTGGTCACTGCTCAGATCGTTGCTTGGCTGTAACATGAGCACAGCCTTGCCTAGGACAGATGTGATTTTTGGGACATTAAGCTTGTCCCAGCAGCCATGCCCCTGAACAGCCAAGGGGTTGAGGCTTAAAGCTGTTCTTCAGAAAGCTCTTTTTTGTGTTCATGCAGCACAGAACCATGAGCAGTGTGTTGGTTTGCCTTGAATTGGGATTTTCAAAGAGGCAGGTCTCATTCCATAAATCTGAAAAGAACTCAAAACCTCACCAGTGAGCAGGGAGGAGAGCAAAGCTGCTGGGAACTCAGCTCTGAGCTGGGACCTGGACCAGCTGCAGATGGATTCCAGCACAGGGAGCCCTTTTCGGAGCAGGGAGGGTCTCTCTGCTCTGCTGCAGGTTACTGGGCTGCAGGAAAGAGGCACAGCCCATCCCTGGGGATCCCTGGGCATGATGTTCATCCTCGTCTTTTCCTCCCCATACAGCTCTTGATGTTCCTGCAATCTCCTGAATGTTTGAGGCTTTGCCATCACTGTAATGTGTCACTGCCAGGAAAGCTGTTTTCTGGGTCTCCAAGAGCCCACTGGTCCCTTAAATCTGAAAAAGGAGTCAGAGGGCATTTTCTGGTTAATGTTTTTAAACACCAGGTTCACGCTGCTGCAGTGGGTGCAATGCCCATCTCTTCTGGAGTTCTTTCCAGGTGTACAAACCTTTACACAGATATCTCTGTACTGTATTTGTGCATTTTCACTGACTTATGTCAGGTTTACTGGTGAGGAAGGAGGCAGCTCTGAGTTGTTAAAGAGATGGAATACCATTTCTGGAGGCAGGTGGCCTGTCCTGTGTGATGGAGGAAGCAGTTAGTGGGTTACTACTCAGAAAAAGCTCTAAAAAAGATTTGCAATGGATCTCCCTGTTCATGAGCAGGTGCTGTTGGGTCAGTGCTGCTGCACCTTGTCTTGGTGGGAAGGGGCTACCAGACCGTGTGCCCAGGCAGGGAGCAGGGCCTGGTGCTGAGGGCAGACCCTGGCATGCACAGCCCTAGCTGGGATTTCTCCATGCTTGCTACAAGCCAAGTGTGTACCTGCACATTTCCCTTCTTCACAGACATTTTGGAAGAGGAAATCCTGCTTGGTCAACGCAGCATTGCTTTAGTGGCTGGTCTGATGTAGTTCAGACAAGGTTCCCACCAGCTCCCTTGTTTAATAGACCTTTTTTATTAAAAACAAACCCCGAACTCCTCTCTCAGAAAAGCCAGCCAAGATGCTCTTTTTTTTCTCTCTTCCATCTTGTTCCTCTTAAAGGAACTCTGGGAGCCTGTCTTGGTGCTTTCACTCTTTCACATGCCAAAGATTGCTACATCCCTCTTAGTTACACTCCTGCCAAACCAGATCTTACACTCTTGCCTCAAAAATCATCCACTTCCCTGCTCCTTGGGGTTCCTTTTGTTGCTGTTGCTTTTTCATTGAATTTCCTCATGTTTATTGACATGTCTATTGTTGAGCTTCCTGGACACATGCAGCTCTCTTTTTCGGATACAGGGAAAGACAAATAGTTGCCTTCACTGCTCTGCTCCTGCTGTTGGGGAAATACTGTCAGTGATATGATTCCTACAGATGGGATGGGTCTCATTTAGAGCTCGGGTCGTGGAGGGTGTAAACTGGCATTGCTCCATTGGCTTGGCTGGAATAAGGCCAGTTTTGTCCAGCTGAGAATCTGTCCTTAATGTCTAAACAGTTATTACGCACTAATAAAGATTAATGATTGTAAATCCCCACGGATTATACATAAAATGGCAAGTTTTACTCATTAATCTTTATTGCCATGTTATAGCTGTTTATGTTAGAGGAGTCGCCTCTCTCTGCTCTGAACATGCACTGAGGAGGGGGATGAGTGTGGGGGAGATGGAGGGTGGACACACCAGCCCAGATGGCCACATGTTTTACAGGCTGTGTCCTCCCCCAGGGTCCTTGTTTCCTTGAAAGCCGTTAACCAGCAGCAGAGGATGTGTCCCAGAGCTTTGTCTGCCTCACTGGCCTCTGCCTGGGCTATAAAATCCAGATTGTTTCTGGTGAGGAGGGATCAGATCTCCTAATTAATATTTCAGCTCTGCCTTTACTGGAGCAGATGGAGAGTATGAAATTTGACATGTGCTCTGGCAGGCCAGTGCTCTGCAGTGCTGGGAGGTTCTCGCTCCCAAACCGTTGGCTGGAGGAGATGCTTTCTGGACAGTGGCTGCTGAGTTGCAGGTTTAAAGGGCACTGTTCCTTCACATAACCCCACACTCTAAAATCAGTGAATTTTGGTAATAAATAGGGCCAGAAAAAGCTCATTGAATCTCAGGTTTTAGGTGTTTGCAGATGTGTGTAGGCACAGCCAGGAGCTGGTGGTGCCACCCTGGACACAAAGGGCCATGTGCTGTATAAATGCAGAGGACTCTAGAAAGAGTGTAGTAAACTTTAATGGTGGATTGAATGGCATAGGGACAACATGAGTCCTCTGATAGGCAGCTGTGCCAATCCACCCTGCCAGGGAAAGCCAGGGGCAGAACGGGAGGGCACGACACAGCCACAGGTTCCATGGAGTGCCCATCCTGCTGAGAGCAGCCTTTCTCTCCCCACACACTCCTTCAAGCCCAGATCTGGGGGTAATGGCTTTGCTCCCAAGTCCCAGGCTGCCACTGCACCCCCAATTCCAGCAAAGGAAGCAAAATCTAAAACCCAAAAGAAACCCACAGGGATAAAAACTACAAGTGAACCAAGACGTGTTGCTGCTGTGTGACCTCATGTGTCGCTGCTTCCCCCGCCGAGCTCCGACTCAAACCATGGGAAAAGCACAGCAGAGGCCTCTGTAGCTGAGAAAGGAATGGGTAAACATTTTCAGGTGGTCTCTAACAAGCCAAATGCTGGAAATATCCAATTTACAGGCCACCAGGATGAAGGGATCCTTGGGAGCCTGCACAGCCGGCAGTGCCGTTCTGCCGGGAGCAGTTTGGGCTGCAGGATGTTTCTGGCCTGGGCTCCTTCAGTGCCCCCCTGGGCTCCTTTAGTGCCCCTCTGGGTGCCAAAAGGCCCTTTTCTTCCATCGACACCTGAGGTCTCAGTCACCTTCGTGGTTCAGGTTTTACTGCCTGGGCTTTTCCTGGCAGCCTTTTGTCTCGGCGGTGGGTCGGAGCGGAGGGAAGGGAAGGGGCCTCCAGCCAGCTCAGCTCCAGGAGAGAAGGAGCTGCCTGTGCTCGAGGGGGAGCCACAGCCAGGATGTCTCCAGCGTGCAGGTATCCAGCTGAAGCAGGAGCTTCTCCCCTGGTGCTCTGCTGCCATTCCATTGAAATGCCCAGTGGGGAAGCACAGCAGCTCCGGAGCTGCTGTGGTGTTGCTCCGAGGCAGATCATCCCTGCCAGCAGCTGGGATGGGCTGTGGCTCCCTCCTCCAAAGGCTCCTGGTTTCCTCCAAGCGTTGAGGCCAGAGCCCAGCGAGGTACCGTGAGGATAAGGCAGGAAAAGCTTGGAAGCGTCTTCAGTGCTCTGGAGTAGGGCTGGAAATCACGAAAGATCAGACGCCCTGATTTCCAAGGGTATATGGTTTTAGCCAGACCTGAAAACCCTTCCTAGAAGTTTTATTTCAGGGTATTTTGATCTGTTGCTTTCGCTTTTGGGCTTAGCTAAATCCAGGAAACTCGGAGTAGTGTCGCTCTTGAATAAAGACTAAACACACCCCAAGTATTAGTGAACCGATCAGGAAAGTTTCTGTTTGGTTTATCTTACAAGAGTAATTCAGGCCAGCTCAGGGTTTAGTTCCGTCTGGTTTTACCCCAGATAATTATTACTTTCGGGAAAATAAGAGAGCAGACCATGGTCTTTCCAAAAGGCTGTGACCCAGAAGGTGGATGGAGATAAGTGCTACAGGGAGAGGGGGCCAATGTCTGAGGGCTGGAAGGAGCAGCCTGGCTGAAGGCACATCCATGGCCTCCAAAAACACGAGAGAGACAGTTTCCCCAGAGGTTGTGTGATAGAGCTATCTGGATCTGCCATATCTCGTTTTTTTCCCTCTAGGAAAGAACATGCAGCCATCTCAGAGTGTCCTGGAACAGTATCCAAAAGCCTTCAGTGTTTCTCTGCTCAGTTATGGGTTTTTTTCAGGATGGATACTGTGAAAAGCCAGGAGGGGCCAGGTGTCCTTGATTTACACAGCCAGAGTGAAGGGATGTAGATTAAGTGCCTCATAAGAGCCAAAAAGGTGTGTTTAAAGATAAATTACAGTCGTAGCTGTTCAGGATCAAATTTTCCCATGTACAGGTGCAGCTGCAGAGCTCTCCATCCGTGCTTAGCCCACATTTAGTCATGAGCCTTGCATAAATACCTACAGCATGGACTGTGCCTTCTGGGGGCTTCTGGCAGGTTGGGGTTCAAAATAGGATCACCAAAACTAGGATTTGACTCCAAACATTCCCTTTATAATCTGTGTGTAAAGAGAATTTCCAGAGCTCGGCCACTGTTTTGTTTCCTCCATAATTGTGACTCGAGCAGTTTGTGCTTGGTGTGAATTGTCCCTGTGCCAGGGACTGCTGGGAATAGTCACAACATACAAGAGAGTTGGAATTTTGCATTTTTGCATTTATTTTTTAATAGCAGTGCATCGGGGGAAGCTGCTAAATATAGTTTTTTGTAAGCTGGAAATGTGTTGGAGTAAAACTTGTCATTTCTGGTAGAAAAAACCCAACAACCCTAAGAATGTCCAAAATCTTCAATTTAAGGAATTACAGTTCTATTGGCAAAGATCCATGTTTAGCATCAATATATGAAATTTCTGGAGTTTCTGCCTTAAGGCGTGAAATCTGCTTTTTCTCAAGATAGTGGGAAATTTTTAACAAGGATATTTCTACATAATTTTGGATAGAAGGAGAAAACCCACCAAAATATGAGCACAATGGAAAAGCAACCACTGCCCAGTGGTCTCTGGGATTGAAGAGGGCACAGGCAAAGCACCTGTGTGTTGTGAACATGTTAGAAAGGAAAGGACTTTCCAGCCTGCTGTAATGCAAGGCCATATTTTACTTCATTATTAGGATTTTTTTTTACAGTAACATTGTTTGTTTTCTAACTGTGAAAGTCTCTGCTTTTCCTTACATGTGGAAAGCTACTTATTCTTTCTCATGTTCTTATTATTTATTTTTTATCCCTTTCTGGTACTATCCAAGAGGTGCTGAAGGTATCTCCCAGCCTGCCCTTGAGCCATATGGAATCCCTGTAGTATCTCCTAACAGCTGGGATGGCAGTAGATGAATAATTATGATTTTAAATTATATTTAGAGCAATTTAGATTTTTTTAAAGTGTCCTGGTTTGCTCTAGAATTAGGGATGGGGATAAGGAATCTTTTTTTAAAAAAAAAATCGTGGTGTTTGATTTTTCTTTAAACATCTTGGAGGCTTCTGAAGAAACCTCCTCGCTTTAGTTTTTAGTAGGAGAAGCACCAGTTGGGTTTTAATTGTTCCTTCAAGAGGGGATTGACTAACACCAAGGTTCAGTTTAGCTGGTAAAGTGCTCTGTGTCACATCATTAACCAAAATCACACTTGGAATTCTGAGAAAACAATCGTTTTCCACCTGAAAATTAAAATCTTCTTTGTGATGTTCTTGATTTGTCCAAAGCTCATGGCAGGCTTTTCTCTGTGGAATTTGCCTGGAGTTTGTTTGCCCTTAGCCCTGGAGCCAGTGGGACTCAGGACTGCTTTGAGGCAGGGCTGGGGGACACCCAGGCACCCTCTGGGATGGAGGACACAAGTCCTGCAGAAATGATGGAATAACTGATAAGCAGCTTCTTGCTCTGCAAGAGGTTTCGAGGGGAAATCCCGTGAGTGTGACCTGTGTGAGAGGAGCAGGACTGGGGGCTCAAAACCATCACTTTTGGTTCTTTTCAGTCCCTTTCTCCTCTTTGAAAGGTGCTCTAGTGCTTCAAAAGCCTCCCCAGCCTTTCTGATAAACAGTAATAGAATCACAGAACCACCAAACCATTTAGGTTGGAAAATACCATTAAGATCATCGAGTCCATCCATAAACTCAGCACTGCCAAGGCCACCACTAAACCACGTCCCCAAGTGCCACATCTCTACGTCTTTCAAATCCCTCCAGGGACGGTGACTCAGCCCCTTCCCCGGGCAGCCTGGACCTTGTGGTGCATCTGTTTTCAGACAGCTTGCATTGGTTTTCTGGTTTGTTTTTTCTTCCCCCTATGTATAAGAAATGTTGGGTAGCAGAATGTGGAATTCATTAGAAGTTCATAAAGCAGGGACCTCAGAAGGATGTGGGTATAAATGCTTTTCAGGCATCCGAGGTGAACTTTAAATGGAGCTTTGGCCCTCATTTGCTTTCTGCTTTTCAAAAACCATTTATGAGAAAGTGGAGCTGTCAAAGCCATGCATGAACTTTGCCTTCTTGCAAATAACTTGTCTCAAAGTAAATTGTCCAAATGCACAAGGAACTTGTCTCTAAGTAAATCCAGTAGCTCTACAAAGCTGGAAACGTATGTGCATTAGAGTGAGAGTGTGTGTGTGTGTGTACGTGTGTGTGTGTGTGTACGTGTGTGTGTACATGAGTGTGTGTGTGTGTGTACATGTTGTGTGTGGAGGGTGCAGGGAGTAACTCTACCATTCTGGAGATTTAAAAAACACAATGCAAGTGCTTTTAAAAAAGGCAACGTAAAATATTTATTTCTTGGCAGAAGTACATCAGACCACATCTCCCATCCTTCTTTTAATTGCTTGGTGTTTGTTTTTGTTTTCTAAGTCTTTACTGGCCCGTTTCCTCTGCAGTGCTCACTGCTCCTTGGAGCCTGTCACCTCACACAACCCCTCTCAGCCCTCTCACCGGGGCAGTCATGGCTCTGGGGCTCCTCAGGACAATCCCTCGTGGTCACATCAGTGGGAGGAACAGCAAAGGTGGTGTTAGGTGAGAAGGCATCCAGTGCAATATGGGCCATTTTCAGTGTTCATCCTCGTCGAGGAAACTATTCCTTCGTGAGAATCAAAACTGCTGCATCGTAACATAAGACCTCGAATCACAGCCTTGGGGAGGGTGGATTGGATCAGAAATGGCAAGCTTTGAGATTCTATTTAAAAGAATTGAGGTGCTGACATCTTTGTGAGATGGCACCCAGGTGGTTGTCAGTGCTGGGGAAGGTCCCCAAGGGCTTTGCCCAGGGTTTGGAGCAGGGCAGAGCCAGCACTGCCCCATGCCATGATGGGCCATCGCCACCTTCTGCAGCCAAGTGTAATGTCATCAGTCAGACTGCAAAATCCACAGGGAATTTTGAAGGACCCTGTGCTCCAGGGTCCTTCAGTGGTCACCTGGCTGCCCCCTGTACAGCTTCACCCCCACCCCATCTGGCTCCATCTCAAACCTTTCTCTTAACCCGTGTTGCCTCCATCCATCTCAGCCCCATTCTTCGTGCTGTGAGAATGATCAGGAGTAGGAGACTGACTGTAGGACCATGTGTGTAATGTTTGATAGGCTTTACTGGATGTTGTTGTTTTGATGAGATGCTTTTAGGCTCCATATTGTACTGGATTAAGGATATTGGAACATTGAACTGCTATACTTTAACCTTCACTGCTCTAGATCCTTTCTTCCCACTTTCTTCATTTAAAAAGAAATCAGATTGGTAAAATATATTTGACTTGAAAGAAAAAAAAAGCCCAAACCTTGCTGATGGAATAAGTTAACCATCTTTACTACGCTTTGGTTTTATTTCTCAGGATACCCAAAGGTTTTTCACTGCTGCTGAGAGAGGGGACAGGACACCTTTTTGAAACTTCAACCACTGTAACTGTTTTCCAGATGTGAGTGAGTGTGTGTGGGAGTGTGAGTGTGTGAGTGTGTGTGAGTGTGAGTGTATGTGTGTAACTCAGCGCTGTGTGCGTGTGTTCTGCTGAGTATCGTGTGCATCTATGAAACGCTTCAAACAACTGCCTGGAAGTCAAAACCAACCACCTCTTTCCAGTCATATGTTTGCCGTGACTTTTCATAACCACACTTGAACTAGTGGTCTTGGATGAAATACTCAAAAGAGCAGGGCATCTTTATAGCAATGGTATGTCAGTCAAATTACGAGAAATGTACACAAAAACTAAATAAATGAAATTTAAAAGTAACGTGCTGTCTGCCTACCTTTGTTTTCCAGTGCTGCCAGTTGTCTGGGAACACACTTGCACTGCTTTTTCTAAGGATCATCTTACTCATAACAGCTTATCATGCATTACTGAAAGCTCAGGAATGCTCAAGCTGCTCGACAGGAGTAATTGTGAGTCTCGCTGCCGATGGTTTTCTCCCCATGCTCCGGCTGGCGGGAGCAGACGCAGCCACATCCCGTCCCTCCCACATCAAAGGCATGGCCTTGGCTCCTGGTGGGACCACAGCAGCGGCTTCCTGCCCCCCACCCCCAAAAAGGCAGCTTTTCAGCATGGATGGGGCAGTCCAAGGCGCTGCAAGGGGTCACAGCCCCATGCCCGGCATCGCTTTGGGGTGCAGGTCTTGGGGCTGGGTACCCACACTCAGCACCTTGCAGTGACATGGCCAAAGGCACTGGTGGTTTTTGGTGCAGCTGTTGGGCTGGAAAACAGATGTGGGACTTTCACAGGTCCTGGATCCAACCCTGGATTCCACTGCCAGCCCCATCACTATTATCTGCAATTAAGCCTTGCGTTGCTTTAAAGGTTGTCTCTTAGGCCGTGCATTTGTCGTGATGCAAAGCCAATGTTCACCCTTAATTTATTACTCTGAGTCAAATAGCATTTTGCTTGAGTAAAGCATCCTGGTCTGGGTCATGCTGAAACCTGAATCGCTGTTTCCCTCTTTCTCGTGTAAATAAAATTATCCTTCCATTTATTTTAGAATTGCTGAAAACAATATCCCAGCTCCCTCTGCTGATCCTGCAGTCCCAGCTAAGGTGGAAGCACTGGTTGCAGAGCTGATGTGCCATGGGCAGAAATAGCTCAGTTATTAAAATAATTTCTAGGGGCACAGGTAAGGAATGAGCTTTTATCCCTGGCAGAAGCACAGTGGCCTGGGTGGAACACTTTGGGATTGCAGGGGGAGCATTGCCTGTGTCAGTGATGGGAATGCTGGTGATGCAGAGATTGCCATAAAACTGTCTGAAGAGAAGAGCTGCGAGAGGCACAGACCCAGTTCTGAGAATCCTGAACAAAACAGCTGCTGAAGTTTCCTCTGTGCTGCAGGACGTGCGTGTACATGTGTGTTCTGTTTGAAAGGAAGAAATTAAGAGCCATACTTTTATTTTATCAAATCACATTACCCCTGTATGTTCAGAATATTTATGCATCAGTACTTTTTTTTTTATTATTAAGGCTTTATCTCACTGTAATCAATTCCAAATACAAAACTATTTTTATCGCTGCAGTGCAGCAGTAATTTATAAGATGTAGACGGAACGCACACGAGATGCCAAAAGCAATTTTATGGAGCCTCTTTTGTTGTCATGTACAATGCATCAGCTCTTGCCTTCAGCCTCCCATCAATTTTAAAAGCCCCAAGATGAAAAAAAAAAATAAAAGGAGTAAGTACAGCGAGGGAGCTGCCAAGCCCTGCAATAGTCTGAGATACACATGCACCTCTGGGATGGAGTTTGAACATGGCACAATAATACGAACCGTGCTGCGCTTTGTAATGCAGTTATTTGAGCTGTTGAAATGGCAGATCTTGTTCCCTCTGTCTCCCTTGCCTAGGATTTCATGTATGTGCAGAAAGTGAAATTGTGAAATAATGTCCTGCGTTATTACAACCAGCATCACATTGAAGTGAGGAAAAGAAGAGGGAAAGTTGAGGTCCTTGTGACCGAACAGAACTGTCCTTCTTGGTCCCCTTTCTCCTGTCATTTGGGATCCCCCCTGGATGGGCAGTAGTATTTGCTTCCAAAATGCAAATATGCCAAATGAAGCACTCCAGAATCTCCATCCCAGTTTTCCCACCACCCATCTGCTGGTGGGCGCTCCCTCCTTCCAGCAAGTTCTCTGTGCCCCTGAGGAGCACCTGCAATAGCAGCTCCCGTGGATAGAGTGGTTAGAGGTCGTGATTGGGGTTCTTCAAACTGTGTGTGGTTTTGGCCATGCCGACATCACTGCTGCTCTCCCAAATTGCCCTGGAGATTCCTGCAAAGAGCCCTGTGGTGCCACCCAACACGCCTTGGTTACTCTCTGGCTTTCTGGTGCTGGAATGCATGGAGTGATGCTGGAAGCATTATAATAGTGACAGGACAACGGTTAGATTAGATAGGAGGAAAAAATTCTTCCCTGTGAGGGTGGGCAGGCCCTGGCACAGGTTGCCCAGAGGAGCTGTGGCTGCTCCATCCCTGAAAGTGTCCCAGGCCAGGTTAGATGGGGCTTGGAGCAACCTGGGATAGTGTAAGGTGTCCCTGCCCATGGCAGAGAGTGGAACAAGGTGATCTTTAAAGTCCCTTCCAACACAAACCATTCTATGATTTTATAAATCTATGAAAATATTGCAAAGTTTTTGAAGAATGAACACAGCACCTAGAGGTGGTGTAATTATCGATGTTAAAGATCTTTAATTCTGTGTCATTTTCTTGCTGAATCCTACTAATTTGAGAGAAAGGGACAAACAGGAAATATAAAATCCCGTTTTAATACCCAACCATTGGTTTTAACATATGCATATTAATTGATCTCTTTCAGTATTCTTCTATTGTAGGTATTGAAAATAAATGGAAGATCATTACAGGACATTAAGAAATTATTAATGGCGAACATGACTAAGCCATGTTTGTTGTTTGCCTACCACTTTCATAATGGAGGGCTTTTGGGAAATAATACTACTAATAAAAGAAGCCCTTTTGAAAGAATCATTACTAAAGCATTTTGCATGCAGATTACTTCAGGCCTCAGCATTGCGCCTCTCGGCGAGGTCAGGAGCTGAGGGCCAAGATCTGTTGATTGAGATCAGATGGCTGGTGGCGAGAAGGAATTGAGATGACTTAACTGGAGGGATTAAACTCCAGCCTTTTGGCTTCCATTTGGCTGTTTCATAAACTGCACGCCGGGCCGTGCTCGCCGCAGTGTGTGGCGTGAGCGGGGCGGGTTGGAGCATCCACGGGCCAGCCCTGAGCAGCCCAGACATCCTGGAGGAGGAGGGCACAGCCAGTGGCACTGGGAGCCGGAATCACCTCTGCCTGTGGCACAGCAGAGTGGGAGCACTGCCCAGCCCAGCCAGCACCTGTGCCTCGGTGCACGTGGGTGTCTGTGGGCACAGCCAGCATTCCCAGTGGATCCAGCCCCGTTTCCCTGCCCTGCCCAGGGTGAGGGAGGTCCCTGCAGCACCCAGAACACAACTTGCGTGCCCAGGGCTGGTGCTGTTCTGCAGGGTGAGGAACCCTCGGACACGCAATGAGGGTTTTGTTATCGGCAAGTCCGGTCTGAAGCCTCACCCATTCCACATATCCCCACGGGAGCAGATGGAGCTCGCTCTTCTTTCTCCCAGAGCCTACCCCTTAATTTTACAACACTGATTGAAACCAAGAGTGGAAATAAAAAGTCAGAGCTGCTCTGTTTTCCTTCCCCTCCCTTCCATTATCTTCTTTCTTTTCCATCCATCCTCATTTCTTTCACATGCCTCTCAGATTGCATCCCCCTGGTTTTCCAGTTATTTATTGACCCAGACCTAATTCCTTATTTCCAGAAATGTGTCATGAATCCTGCCTTTGAGTCATTTGCTTTTTGCTTTCCAGGCTCACCTCTTTGACCACGTTTTCCTGTAAGAGATAAGAGTTTGTGGAGTAATCTCAGCAGGACGCCTGGGTTTCATTCATGGATCTGTTGCCACTGGCTCATTATAGAAAATTAGGAGAGTTGTTTCACCTTTCAGAGCCTCACCTCAGTGTCACCATCTGTAAAACAAGGCTAATAATTGTTATCTCTTCCTTGCAGGAGAACTGGGGAGCTTTGCTAATGACCATCTGCTAAATGTTCTCAGAGGCTCACATGAACATTTCTACTGAAGTGCAAATTATTATTAGAAACCAGGGATTGTTACTGGATTGGTATCAAATCATTGTCGACGGCTTCTCTGCAGGGAAAACTTAGGCACAGCCAACAAGAACAAGCTGCATGTTTTGAAGTTGTGCAGTTGATTATATTGGCTTTCATCTTCTGGTAAGAGGATCCTCTGCCATCTGAACTCTCTGATCTCTGGGAACACAATTCATCCAATCAATCTGGAGGAAAATAAACCTCCACAGACAAAAACATTAAGTATCCACCTGAGATCATATGAAGATGGAAGATGTTAACTAATTCTCAGCCCCCAGTCCTTAACTCTTGCACACCCAGTGCTTCTCTGGCTCACCAGGCAGTGCTTAAGGAAAGGATGTGACACGTCCATGACCCAGTCTCAGTGTTGCAGAGTCTCGTGGACCTGCCTGGGCTGAGTTATAATTGGAAACATGCAAATATTTTGCAGTGAAATTGGTGCCACTGGAGGCTTCTATGGACTGTCTGGGGGATGTGAGTTGACCTCGTGGTCACATACGGAGATTGAAGGTGCCAGGACAGGTTCCAGCTGTGGCTCCTTCCCAGTTGTTGTGGTTTCACCCCAGCTGGCAGCTCAGCCTCTCACAGCTTGCTCCCCCCATGGAGGGATGGGGAGAGAACCAGGAGGGTAAAAGTGAGAAAAACCATGGGCTGACAAAAAACCAGTTTAATGACTAAAGCAAAAGCCACACACCCCAGCAGAGTGAAACAAGGAATTAATTTCCCACTTCCCATGGCAGGCAGGTGCTCAGGCATCCCTGGGAAAGCTGCACTTTGTCATGGATAACAGGGAAAACAAACACCATCACTTCAAACTTCCCCCCTGCCTTCTTTTTCCCAGACCTTCATACACTGAGCATGGCAACACACGGTCTGGGATATCCCTGGGGTCTCTCGGGGTCAGCTGTCCTGGCTGTGTCACCTCCCAGCTCCTTGTGTCCCCCCAGCCCCCTCACTGGTGGGGTGAGGAGCAGAAAAGGCCTTGACTCTGTGCAAGCCTAGCTCAGCAATAATGAAAACATCCTTGTTTTCTCAACACTCTTCAGCACAAATCCCAAACACAGCCCTGTAGCAGCTACTGGGAAGAAAATTAACTCCGAGTCAGAGCCAGCCCATCACATGAGACAATGTGGGGTGAGGGACATCCCTGGACCACTCCTGAGCCTGACCTGCTGTGTTTTCCGTTAGGAGAGCCCTGAGCTGCCCACCCAGTGCTGGTGGCTGCTGGTTTGGGTTACCCAGAGCCCATGTTTAGCACATGCAGATACAGAAGCCACTCGTGTGTCACCACCCAAGGGCCCAGTGAGCTCCACTGGAGAGGTTACAGGGGACCACTGGCTTAAGTCCTGTTAGCACATGGGCTCATGTTGTGTTTTCCCTGAGCTGGAAATCCTGAGGGAGGATTGCTGGAGGCTACAGCCCATCCCTGGGGATTCCACAGCAACACATCAGTGGGGACAAACAGCAGAGGTGGGGCTGGGGATGATTGCAAGGACCCAGCCGTGAGGAGCAGAGAGCTCAGATCTGTGACACCAAACCTGACAATATCCAACTGGAGAGGTGCAACAACAGCCCTGGGTGTTCCCCCTCCAATGCCATTATGTGCCATTACGGTCACTGTCTCAGTTTGCTGGGTTTAAATAGAATAAATGTGGTTTAATGATGCTGCTCCAGCATCATCCTGGGTGCTGCTCTCACGCAACCCTTTCCCAAACAACACTGGGAGATTTTGGGAGCTGCAAGGGGAACATCAATATCCCTGGTGGGACCATCTGGGGCTCTGAGACACGACTTGGTGCTCTTGGTGCTCTTGGTGCAATGCAGAGCATATTAAAAATGGAAACAAAAATAGCCCAGACAATTTTTAATTAAAAAAGGATAATAACATCTTGTGTGAAGATTTTAAAAATCAGCCCTCTGCATTTAAAAATGTGCTTGTAAAATAATACATGCCTTTTGGCTGTTTCCTCAGATGTATAACTTTGGTCACATGGCTCCCATTAAGACAGCAGCAAATGTTGTAAAGTGCCATTTATAAGCTCAACAGAGGAAATTTCTGTATTTTTATTTTGAATTTATAAACCCCCTCCAAGATTTACTGAAAGATACGACACTTACTTGAGGTTTTGGAAATGGAATCACTCCTGAGCAAAACAGTCTTGCTCTGGTAAAAATCTCCCATCTGTTGAAATTCTGATGTGTTCTTCAGAAAAATACGATTTTTTTCCCTTTCAAATATTAAAAAAGCTCCCCCCAAATCTGCCTAAGAACACAGTCACTAATACTTACACTGTTAATATTTCATAACATTGTATTTTTTAAGATAAAACTACTTGAAATACATGGCAGCAGAAATACACTCCCTCTCATCTCTGCAGAGACCAGGAATGCTGCTGTGGATCCCTGGGTGTGTTTCACACTGGAGGCACAGAAGTTTTGCTCTGAAAATGAACAAGAATGTTGAGAAAAGGGTTTTCAATGTTTACTGACATCTTTTTTACACCGAGGTTTGAACACCACTACCCCAGGTTGTAAATAATTCATATCCTCGAGCTGGTCATCAGAGGAAACTTCCCTGTTTCCTCCGAGCTCACATCTCTGGACACAGGTCAAGATCTAAAATTCGAAGTAAAATGGACTAATTAACTTATACAGCGATAAAACAAGGGTTGTTGCCCATCATTCCTGACTAAACAAGGGATTTGGAAGCAGCAGATTGAAGAGCAGCTTGCAAGGCTGATTTCAGCAGCTCTTTTCCAAGCAGGCTGCAGGTGGCAATACATTTATTCCTGTTGGTGCCTCGGAGATCTCTCCCTGAAATCCTCGGGATCCGAGCAGAGGATGTTGCTCTCGAAGAAGAAATGCACCAGGAGGGAAATCTGAGCAGTGTAATTGCAGGGAAGGGGTCAGGAGGAGACCAAATGGGTTTCCTTTCAGTGGGGAGGGCTCGTTTCTGGAGGCAGCTGCTGTGGTTTTAATCTCTTGCCCTCTCAGCCCAGCCCTGGCCACTGGACTTTGTGTGGTGCCAGGAGTGGGGCAGGGAAGTCATCTGGAAGAGGAACAGCATCCCCCCAGCTGGGCAAAGCTCTGGGGCACATCAGGGAATATCTTGGAAGCAGAAAAGATGAAATGAGGCGTCTTTAATTCTCCTTCCCTGAGCTCTTTGTTATGTTGTTCCCTCAGGAGCAAGAATCCAGACTTGCAGCTCTCCCTCCTTCCTTAAGGAAAATTAACCAGAGTAAAACTCAGATTAATTAGGTGATGATTTATAACATCCCTAAGTGCATTAGAGAGCTCTTACAGTGTCCATCCAGCTTCTCTAGGTGCTCTAGCAGGGGTTTACTCATAACTAAAGGCATCTGTGAGGGGTTTTTCCACTGGGGTTTTGCAGTGTATTTAATCCTGGGAGACAGAGAATCCCTGGGGGAGGCAGCCTGGCAGAGCAGCCTGGGAACACAGGAGGGGAGAAACATCCCTCTCCACATGGAGAAAATGGAGCAGCTGTGCCAGGAGGGCAGGGAAAGGCGCAGGGAGGGCTCTGGTGTCACACGGGAGCTGAGGCTGGAGCAGGAGCTCATTGTCTGAGCCATTCAGGGTCTGTCTCCACATGCAAAACAAGAGGCTCTGGGAGGCTCAGGCTCTGGGGGTTCTTCACCTCAGCCCTGCTGCCTGAGGAGAGAGTAGTGCTTTCTGCTGTTTTGTAAAGGCTTTGAGTCCTTAATCTCTATTAAATGCCTCCTCTGGAAAGTGGCCCTTATTTCCTATGCTGTGGGAACAGGTTTGTTATTAAATGGTCACAGAGAGTAATTGCTTTAAAATAATATTGCAGGGCACTCACTGTGCTCTTGCTCCATGACTCTAATAACAGGTTGATCAGCCCTGAATGATGCCACTATTAATTCACCAAATGGAGCACCCACAAGAGCCAACCAAAAAGGCACTTTCCACCAGGAAAGAATGCTCTGTTTCCCTGAAAAAGCACCAGGATTTTAATCAAAGCATCCTTGATGAAACAGCCTGATGACACAACCTCATCTGAATCCAGTTGCTACGCCAGAGCCGTGCCTGTGGTGCGTCACTGCACGTGCAGATCCTCAGGAGAGCAGCCCCTGCACGTGGCTGGCACATCAAGTGACACTCTGGTGGCAGTCAGTGCCTGGCCAGGGGGAAGTGTCAGCCTCTCCCTGCTTTCTCCACCTTGTCCTGCTCTTTTGTTTGGGTTTCCATTGCCCCTGAGTGATGATCTGCCCTCCCAGAATCGCCTGGGTTGGAAGGGATCTTAAAGCTCATCTTGTTCCAACCCCTGCCATGGGCAGGGATGCCTTCAACAAGCCCAGGTTGCTCCAACTTGGTCTTGGACACTTCCAGGAATGGAGCAGCCACACTTCTCTGGGCACCCTGTTCCAGGCCTGCCCACCCTCATAGAGGAGAATGTCTTCCTGATATCCAATCTAACCCTACTCCCTGTCAGTTTGAAGCCAATCCCCCTTGTCCTGTCACTATGTGCTCTTGCCCTGAGCCCTTCTGAGCACAGAAACCTGCTCAATAGCACCTGGATTTTAATCAGGGGCTGGACCCTGGGTGGTGGATGGGCAGGACACACCAACAGCCTCTGACCTTGGCTTGAGAGCTTCCAAACTGGAGAGCAGTCCCTGGGGTGATGGGCTGGGGAAAGTGGTTACAGATGGGCTGGGATTTTCTTTCAAGGTATTCCTGTTGTTTGTGCTGACACTGGGAGGATGGAGGGGACAGACAAGGGGGGCAGCAGGACCCTCTCCCCATGTAGGAGCTGCCCCTGTCTCAACCCCATCCCAGCCAAGGGCTCTGCCCACGCTGGGCCCACGAGCAGGGCAAAAGGGCAAACCCAGCAATACCTTTGGCTTATCAGTGACAGAACAAATTGATACCAGACTTTTAAGAGGGTGGGGAAACGTCTCTCCATAAAAAGAATCTAAATTTACCATCGTGTTAACAATTCTGTAAGAGTTTTTGGCAACTCTTAATGGAAATTTCAGGAGCAGATGGAAATATTTGGAAACGTATAGAACACATGAGCCTGCAACATCCATTTTTATTTTCTCATTGGGAGCGTGGAGTGGTTTCAGGTTGCCTTTAAATTTTTTTTCTTTCTCTCTTCTGGATACTATGAAAAGCAAGAGGGGAAGCAGGCAGTGATGGATGTAGGCAGGAGGGGTTTTTTTTGCTATTGCTCACTTGATTCCCCTGTGTGGTCTGTGATAGATTCAAGGGAAAATGGCACCAGCACAAATAACCTGGTCCCAGGTTATTTGGGAGCTCAGCAGGACTGGGAGGGCACCTGCTAACCTGGCTCTGAGAGGCCCAAGGAGCAATTAACCTTTCCCAGCTTAAATTGAGATGGATAACCTGTATCCATCTCCCAGGCAGCATGTGAGGGTTAATTAATGAGTGTAAAAAGGCCTCAGGGGTCTCTGATGGAAGACAATGCCAAAGTATGTGGAGTGGGTTTCACTACCCCTGATGGGCAATGCCCAAGGTCACAGCCCCCTAGGAGAGGACAATACACATTTAAAGGGTGGATCAAATGTTTCCAATCCCTGGTGCCCACAGAGTAAGGAAAACTTTTGCGTTTTAGGTGCTATAACCCATCCCTGAACGTGAAATTTGGTGCTGTAGCAGAGGAATCAATAACAGTAATAGAGACACTCTTACGTACAAAAGCTGGGGAAAAAAGCTCTCAGTTGCCAAGTTTCTGGACCTGTGTGATCAGCAATGATCAGGAATGAAGGAATTTGCCATGTATTTCCACCTTTCCAATGTCTGAGCAGCCCAAGGGCCGATGCAGAGGCTCCACTGCTGGTCCTTTCTGGTGCATCAGCCCCTGCAGCGTTCTGTGTGGGGAACTCATTGGAAAGGGAGGCATTTCCCAAGGTGTTTACATTGTCCCGCTTCCACCGGATCTCAGCAGCTCTTGGAATATCCATCCTAAAGCCTTTAATTAGGAGACACTTCTGGGGCTGGTGGTCGAAGCATTAACTGTGCTTGGAAGGGGCCTGAGCCAAAGCCCCAGCCCCAGCAGCAGCTCCGGCAGCGCTCCCTGAGCTCCGGGACAGGGCAGGCTCTGGAAAACCGGGACACATTCCCCTTGGAGCCCAAGCAAACGAGGCTGGGGGATGGCAGAGGGGCTTCTCTCACACCCACTCAGGCAGCTGATGGAGAAAGTGGGTCTCAGCCCCCTCCCTGTTTCTGTACAGTGGCATTTACAGCTCTTCCCTTGCCCCGGGCTGAGTGACTTTTCCGGGCACCCTTGTCACCCCCTGAGAGCAAACACTGTCCCACAGGACAGGGAGCAGCCTCTTGGCATTGTGCAGGTCCTCCAGCAGCCCGTGGGGGTGGCACAGCCATCCCTGCTGCCCCCTGCTCCCCTGGGATGCAGTTTGACACTCCGGGGGCAGCTCTCAGCCCATCCCCTCTCTGCTTTCACTGCACAAGCTCTTTTTCCATAGTGGGATTAATGCAAGGGATTTGGGTTAAATTTTCTTGTGTGTTGGCTGGAATACAGGACCACATCTGCCCAGACCTGCAGAAGTCATTGAGGTCCTAAATCCTCTTGGTTGTATCACTTCCTAGTGATTTCTGTGACAAAGGAACAGCTTGAAGAGCTTTGCAGCCCCGTGCCCCTGCCCAGCACTGCAGGAGGGTGGCACTGCTTTGGTCCTGACACCTTTGCATTGGCCCAGAGGCAGCGGGTGCTGAGTCCCAGCACCTGCAGTGTGTGACTTCTCCCTGGAAATGCTCCCCTTGGGACCTTATAAAACACCAAGGAAGCATTTGGAGTGAATAACTGGGGGCTCTTCCTCCCTGACTGCAGTGGGATCCCGTGTGTGACATGGAAGCTGTTATGATAATTCCTTTTTTATTGACTAGTAGTGAATAATTGTATTGTAATACCTCATAAATATGCAGAATACACTTGCAACTGCTCCAAGGCACGTTTAAACCACATGCTCCTACAACTTTACCAGATTTCATGTACTTATATTCATCTCAAATCATAAGAAAAAACCTGAACAAACAAATTCTAAACTGTTTCATTCAAAGGAATCATCCAATATAAAAATCCATCAACTGAATTTAATAAGATTCTATGGGTTGAGAATAATATGTCTATGAAATCATTTGATTACAAACATATTATAAAACCTTTCTGTTTCGTTTGCAAACCACATTTTATCTCTGAAGTGCTTGATGTGAAACCACCTGAAGATAAATCAGAAACCAACCCAGATTCATTGTATTCACAAGCTCGAGGCACTGAGGTAGAATATTAATGATAAAAAGCAGTTGGGTTTTTAAAAATTAATCCTTTTTAATCAGCCAGGGAAAGGGTGTTATTCATAATGCAGACAAATGCCCTGCCCACACCTGAGGTTGTGCACTGACAATGACTCTTCCCCTCCTGCTGTCCTTTCTCTGAGCTACTTCACCTTTTTCTCCAGACCTTCCTTAGCAGCCAAGACCATTCCCATCCAACACTGACCATGAAGTGAGGGCTGTGTGTGGTTAGAGCATGGCTGGGTGAGCTTGCCTGCCCTTGGCCATCCTCCTTGAGAAGATGCTGGGGCAGAAAGACCCCTCTGAGTTAAGGGGGAGCCCCATGAGCTGAGCTGGAGGGGCCACAGCGTGGGGAGAGATGCCAAACCAGTGTCTTGACCCCTCTCAGACTCTAAAGGGAGTTTTCATACCCTGTGGCCCACGTGAGCTGGACCAGCTCCTGACCTCTGATACCTCTGTCTTTTATTAAATCCATTCCTAGACCTGCAGCCCATTGCATCAAGTCCCTCCAACACAGTTGTAGTTTTTCAGCCTTTTCCTATCTCCACTTAAGTCTTCTCCTGTCAGCATAAACACTCAGACCTACATTCCCTCTTTTGTGTCCTGCTGAAGGTATTTCAGCACAAAAGTCCAAAGGGCAGTTTTTAAGGCTATCCATGTACTGGGAGTTTTTCCCTGCTAAGAGGTGCTGCTTTTTCCCACAGCAGAGGGCCAGCTCAGGAGCTGCTCCCCAGCCTGGCCCAAGGCAGAGGGGACAAGTCATGCTGGAAAAAAAGCAAATGGAAAACCCCCAAAACACAAATTCCCCCCTTCCATGGAAGTGTGGAAAGCTTGGAGTTGCTGGGGGAATGAGTGCAGGCTGTTAAACACCCTGCAGGTAGTGGGGTAAGATGAGCCTCCCCAGGCTGGGGAAGTGATGCTGGGTGCTGAGTGGCTGACAAAAAACTGGCTCCAGTTACACCAAATCGTTTCCTCATCATCAGTCAAAATTACCCTTTCCTTCCTCCTCCTCCTCTCCCTCCTGAAATACAAGAAGATGACAAGAAGGAGGGAGGGGGACAAGAGGAGGAAGTCGGGACAGCTTAGAATGTGCAGTTGTTTCTCCTCAGAGGAGCTCTGATGACTCTGCTGTCTGCCCTGTTCATCCTGCACGAGGGTATTTGGGAAGTGCTGGGAGCTAAAGCCTTGCCCAGGACTTCCCATCGGGCCTCTGCAGCATGAAACTCTGGGAGCACTTTGGGGAAGAAAGACTCACGGCCATCAGGATGTCAAATGTGTCTGATATAAAACGGCGAACTGGGACCGGTGGGTCCAGCTGAGCAGGACACGGGGCAAGGGAAGGACCAGCCCCCATGTGAGGACTCTCCTGTGGGAGCTCCAGGGATGCTGCACATGATGATGGACACACAGACCCTTGCAGGAGCCCTTTCTGCAGCACTGCAGGAGATCCCAGAGCAATTGAAATAAAACTACTCATGGGTTTTGATCTGGTGTAACCCCATCCCATCAGAGCAGCCCGTGGGCATTCCGACAAAAATCCGTGTTTTAATCTCTCCATATTTTCATATTTTTTGGAAAAAGCACCAAAGAACACTCAGAGCAGCAAGTACTCGCAATTAGGGCATCTGCAGAGGGTTTGGGAGAGGTTCTTCCAGACACCCCATCCCTCTTTTGTGGTGCTTCCTGCCCAGGGCAGAGCTCTCCATGCCCCATTCCACCCCTGACCTCCACACCACCCATTGCTCACCCTGTGCTGGTCAGTGCTGAGCCCCAGGAGCACCACCAGTGCTTTCCTTAGAAAACTCTTGTTTTATTTCCATTTTTTAAGATTTCCCTGGAGGCTGGAGAGTTTATGGACGCACATGGGAGGTGCATTTTGCAGGCTGTCCATCTCCTCAGGGAGGAGCACCCCAGAGCCCACCCAGTGGGTTTTCCATTGCCCAGGGTAATTCAAACTGGCACCAAGGGATTCCTCAAGACGCCACAGGCAATCAGCTCTGCCCAGGCACACGAGCACTTAGAGCAGTGCCAGCGGGGAGGTTCAGCCAGCAAAACAAACCTGACCCAGTCAGCGTTTTGGCTGTGACTTATTAAAAGTGACATTACTTAAAACACTGTCTGGCAAGGGAGTAACTGAGACCAACTGGCTCCACTGGGATTGATCCTCCAGCAGGCTATAAAAATAAAGGTGCTCTGGGTTTTGCAGTGCAGCATCCCTGGCAGAGGGATGAGAGCCTGGCCCATGGAGAGAAGGGGATTGCAGCAGGAGACACTCACTTCCAGCTCTTGGTGTAGGAAAACATACAGAGCTGTTTAACAGAACCCTCGAGTGTGCACTGGGCAGGGGAATATTTGCCCATGGCTGAGCCCATTGCACTGAGGGAGCAGTTTCCCAGCATTTCTCACCCCAGTTCAATTCCAGCACTCCCTGGCACTGCCTTTTGGCTCTGGCACTGATCCTGTCATGCAGAGATGTCCCAAAGGGAGAATTCCCATGGAATCTTGGAGCTGCCCAGAGAACAGCAGAAAAATGAGGAGCTGTGTTATCCATCCCCAAGGCAGGAAGGTCATGGCTGCCAGTGGGTTGTGGGCAGAAATCACTGTCCTGGCTGGAAGAAAAACTCCTTTCCCCAACCCCTGATCAGAAGTGGTTTTTGGAGGATTTTCCCCCCTGTGCCGGCAGAGGGGCATGAGCAGGGTGCTCATGGCAGTGGGGAGGGCAGGGATGGGCTCCACCAGCAGAGCTCACCAGTGACTCACCAGCACCTCAAAGCCAGATTTTCTCAGCTGTTCCACATTAGCACTTTGACTTCAAGGCAGCTCTGCTGCTTTGCCCCAGTCTCTGACCCGGCCCCAGAGACACTGTTTGGTTCTTTTTGTTTGTGGAAAATCTGTGAGCAGATAAAAATGTCCCTAAATTTCTTGGCTTGTTTGGTAAAGCCCCTTTATTGATTGATTTATTTGTGTTTACTTTGGTGATGGACAGAATCCATTCCTGTTGCAGGCAGGCTGCCTGGGACCCATCCCAGGCAAGCTGGGGATTTTTCTTTTCTTTGCTCCAGTGGATGCCTGAGCACTTCCCTCACAAACACCAACTGGGGTAAAATGCAGAATTCAGACTGGCCTCCTCTCCCTTGGGTGACAGACTGGACAGGGATGGCCACAGCTATTGCTAATTCATGTAAAGATCTACATGAATAACCCTGGAAAATATTTGGCATTGCTCAGCCCCATATATAACACAAACATATCTCACAATTATGCTTCGTCTAAAATTATAGTCCTTTAAATACCTTGCATAGCACTCACAGCTGGTATATCTAAATTTAGGGATTCACTGTGAATAGTGTGGTGGGATCACGGACTATTGTCAGAGGGGACATGGTCAGGTCAACCTGTGACCACAATTGCTTTCCTAAATCCCTTTGTGAGCCTCCACAGCTGTTTGAAGGCACCACCACAGCGCAGGTGTAGCGCAGCCCCTGGCACAGCACAGGGATGGGACTGTGGATCACACACACCCCAGGCTTGGGCAGCACCTGCCCACCCATCCCCCACCCCTGGGCACGGCTCTGCCCCTGCCCAGAGGTCTCAGGGAAGTAAAGAGCTCTTTCAACTCCTTGTTTCCCAGTGGGACTTTATTTTTCTTTCCACCACCTCTTGACCCTGGACGTGGAAATAACGTCCACAGAGCTGAGAAAGTTCTCAGCATCTTCTTTCCTTCCTGCACACATCAAAAGGGGATTGTGGGCTCCATCACATCTGACATCATGGCCCGTTTTGATCCTGTAAGTATAGGAGACATAAATCTTCTCCCTCTTTCTTTCTTTCTCTGTTTGGGTGTTGATTCTTTCCTGTGTTCTCAAGTTTCTCAGGAGAACATGTAAATGGCTTATACGCTGTTTTCTGTCTACAGATTTTTTGGTGATTCTTGTCATTGCTGCAAGGTGGAAAGTGTGCTGACAGGGTTTGGGAAGGACCAGAGCAAGGTGAAGAAGGATCGACATGTGCTTTGACTTGCCATCAAACAGACCTGATTCAATGAACCCACAGCTGTGCTGCTGCAATGGGGAGGTGCCTCCAGCAGTTTTCCAATGCTGGGACTGGTGGAGCTGAGTTTTCAGTGTGGCCAGGCAGGGAAGGAAGCAGAACCAGGCTCCCTAAATAATCCCTTTAATGGGCATACCTGGGATTGATTGGGGAACCCCTCACTAAAACTGGCAGTGCAGGCCAAAAGGTCAGTATTTCCAATTTTACTACAAGCTATGAGCCTGGACATCCCATTCCCATGGAGCCTTTCAGCTGATTGGTTGGGCTGTGCTGCTTCTTCCAGCATCCACTGGGTGATGGAGCAGAAATGATCCTCTGGGTCTTCTCAAGTGAGGAACGTTTGGGCCAAGGGCTGTTTACTCCATGTTTAAAGTGCCTGGAATCCTAAGCCTCTACCTCTGCCTGGCCCAGGTCCCTCGTTCACAGCTTCCTTCACATCTCTGATGGAGATTGGAAGACCCAGAGAGAAGTAGGAAGGTGAGAAAAAGATGAAGTACAAAGAGTAGGAGTGAACAGGGCCAGATCTGGAGATACCAGAGCATTTCCTGGAGCACTGAGCTGGTCCTCAAGCCAGGGACCATCACCTGTGTCACCAACAGCTTCCCCTCCATGTGCTCATCATCAGCATCCCACAGCAAGTGCAGTGACTCATGTCTGAAGAAGTTATGCTGGGGACAGCACTGATGTATTTATGATGTGTTTTTAATCTACTAAATACATTACATGGGGGAATTTCTATTTTCCCATGTGCATGTCTATGAATTCACTTTGCAGACAGGACAGGGGTGTGGTCTACCTGGATCTGGTCAGCATCATCAGCATCATCAGCATCATCATCAAATCATAGAATGATTTGGGTTGGAAGAGATATGAAGATCACCAAGTCCAGTTGTTCCCTCATCACTGCCAAGGCCACCACTAGCCCATGTCCCCAAGTGCCACATGCACACATTAAACCCCTCTGGGGGTGGTGAGTCTCCCAGTGCCCTGGGCATCCTCCTCCCAGGGTCAGCGTGCTCAGCTCAGCCTCCAGCCCAGGTGTGCAGGCAGGGACACACAAACTGCACGCAGCAATTCCCTTGGGAACACTTGGGATGGTGTGTGCCTGTCACAGCTCCCTGGCACGGCTCAGCCTCCCCCACCTGTGCCAGGACACCGGGCATCACCCACCCAGCCCCTTCCCTGGGCTGTTTTTAATGAAGCACAATCACTCCAACGCAGACATTTCAGTGCTTTACCTCCAGGAGCATGGAAAAGGAAAAAAAATTAAAAAAAGTGGGAATGGGGGTGGGGAAAGGGAAGGTCATTCCAGTTTCTTCCTGCTTGCAGCCTCGCAGTTTGGGATGCAGGATATGGCCGAGTGGCAGCCCCCACGCCGTGGTTATTTTTAAGCCCCTGATAGCTGGCGCAGTGACCTCGCTGGGCAGCAGCAACAGCGGCCAAGAAGCTGTTTTTTTCCGGCCCTCCGACGTCAGATTGCTTCCTTTGACACCTCTGAGAGCCAAAAAATGGGAAGCATTCTCTTCCCAAGGTGACTGGAGTTTTTTTTCCCTTGTGATAGTGCTGCTGGGTCTCTCTCTCAGGCCTGGGGGCTGGTGAGGCATCAGTGGCACTGCCCGGGGGTGAAAGCTGGAGGGCACTGCTCTAGGGCAAAGGTGCCCAAATTATCCACTCCCTGGGAAAAAAAAATATTGCCTTGGCTGGAATCAGAGTTGGGGCAACTTCACCTCCATTTGAAAGACTCTGGAATGCACTTGGAGCATTTTTTCCTCCCATTATTTTTCCTTTCCAGGGCAGCTGGGGCTTTCCAGGATATCCCAGCTCACATCTCTGCAACCTGTTTACTGTAATATTAGGTTTGGTTTCTCAAGTTCACTCACAGCTTAGTGCAAACCACTGAGTGCTGCTCTAGGCACGAGACGCTCTGAGACACCAGGAAAATGCTTCACCCCAACCTTCTGAAAGCACAGATAACTTTAAGCACCCTCCCATGAAAATAACACTGAATTCTCCCAGGGTTTGTTTGGGACTCTGCAATGGAGTGGGGGCTCATTAAGAAAGTTTTTTGCTTGGTGCCTCTGTTTATCATTCCCGGATCATGACTTTGCACTGAGCTCCTGACTGACCCACCCCACAGCATCAGTGTGGGGGGATGTCTCTATCCACTCCTCAACTGCAAACTGCAAGAGAGGTTTTTATTAAAAAAGAGGTGGAATGGCTTCAGCTCAAGGTGCTGGGGCAGGTCCCAGCTGCATTTTATTTTCTCAGAATTGGGGATTGCTCTCTGGACAACCTGGTCTAGTGGAAGGTGTCCCTGCACATGGCAGGGGGTGGAACGGGATGAGCTTTAAGATCCTTCCGATCCAAACCATTCCATGATTTCTGTGATAATTCTATGATACACTTGAAAATCCTTTGGAAATCCATAAGAGACTGGCTGGAGAAGACTCTCCTGTGGGTAAATAAACCTGCACAGGGCTGTTCTGCACAGATCTCCAGGGTTGTTATGATGCTGGAAAAAGAGGCAAACACCAGGCTGGGATGTGGTGGGCTCTGCTTGGTCTCTGCCCTGCACTTCAAAGCGACCAGGCTCCAAAATCTACCTGAGAGGGATCCTTCAAAGTCGCTTCTTCCTGTGTCACTCTTCAAGGAGAGGGCACCAGGGCTCAGATAGGGATTTCTGAGCTCAGAAATGTCAGAAGGAAGTGATGGACTCGGAGGAAATTCTTGCGACGGTCTCGGAGGAAACGGGAGATGTGAAAATACACGATGTATTTTCCTCCCACAAGCTGCGCGCTCTGTTTTTATTATCATAAACCTGGGCCCAGAGGATGTCAGCTTGTTTATTTATTTGTTTAAATGAGGTTTCTCTCCTTGTTCAAACATTCCCATGTTGGCAGCTGCTGCGCTCCCAGCCCAGGGCCGTGTTCCCATCTCCCCTCCCATAACAGGGGACGTGTCAGCCCAGGCAGCGTCCTCAGCCAGCAACAAATGGGAGATGCTGAAGGCAGGGAGGGACATGGGTGTCCCTTCCCAGGGCAGCACAAGCTGCATCAGGAACCCCTTGGGCCAGTGGCACCACCATGTCCTTGTGAATGGCACCACAGCCTCCCCAGGCTCATGGATTCTCTCCCTTGGAGCATAATTAGAAACACCCAAGTTTTGGCCTGTCCCCCTACGTCGGTGTCCCCACAGGCACATCTTCTTCCTTGACACCACCGGTATGTAGAGCAGGTTCAGCAAGTCTGTGCTGGAGATGGATGGCACCACTGTCCCTTCTTCTGTCATTTTGGAGCACTGTCTGGAGTAGTTTCTGTGGAAAATCCCACTGCAGCACCAGGAGCCTCTGTGCACACCTGAGGGCTCTCCAAGGGCTGGCCAGGCAGGTGTGACCCACAGAGGCTCTCATGGTGGTGGCCACTCCTTCCACTCTGAGCTCCCCCAACACTTGGGGCTGGCTCCCAGTGAGGCTGAAGAGTGCAGGAACTCCACAGGGACCCGAAGGACCTGGTGGGACAGCAGCACACCCAGCTCTGCTCTCTTTATTTATCACCTCACAACACTGGCCAGCCCCAGCCCCTTCACGGGGGGCTTCTCCCCTGGCCAAGGTGCCCTGACCCCTCGTGGCAGGGGGTACCCTGGCTGATCCCAGCCTCTCCCACGGGGTCACACTGGCAGGAAGCTGCCTTGGGAGATGCACCTGGGAGGAGGAGCACTTTGCTGGAGGAAGAAAACAGGATCTAACTTATAAACAACATCCTCAATGGCTCAGCAAGTGAGTCGCTCTTTCCAGAGCCTGTTTTTGAGCCATTGTTGTGGCCTCCCATGGCCCCCCCAGCTACAAAGGGCAATCAAACCAAGAGAGAAGGAGCCACCAGAGCCCTGGGCATGGTGCTGTCCTGCTCCTTCTCCCAACATACATCCCTGGATGGATCCAGTGAGGGCAAGTGACAATAATCCCTGGCTCCATTCCAGAGGCTGAAATGCATGGCTGGGATGGGATTTCCACCTCCCAGGCCCTGCATGATTAGTCCAAACCCTATTAGGGGCTGCAAGGGACAAATGCAACAGAACATCTCTTGGGACACAGTGAGGGTTTTCCCAAGGAATCACTTCCAGAGAGGGCCCCCTTCAGGACTCCTCAGCATGAAGACAGTTATTCAGGATAATGAACCTTTACTTTACATCCAGGTAGTAGAACCTTCTCATGCTTCTGGAACAAACCATCCTCTATTCTGGCCTCCTTGGTCATTACACTGAGCAGAGCATCCTGCAAAGCCCAAAATTTCAACTATTTTTTGATTGGAAAAAATTTTAATTTAAAAATCACATGCAAACAATTGACTTGGTTTGCATCACTAATTCCTCTCTTTCCTCCTGTAAATCATGGATAACTGGGGACAACATTCCTGGCAGACAATGAGTCCAAATCGATGCTGTTTCCCCAAGGGATGCCACTGACCCAGCTGGGGTGGCTGAGCAGTGTGGGCTATTCCTGCACCACATCTCCCCCAGCCTGAGCCCCTCTGCACTTTAGGGTGCTCGTGACCATCCTCTCCTCCCACACACTGTCCCTACTAGCAGGTGTTATCTCAGGGTTATTTGCAGCATTTCTTCTACTGGGTCAGGAGAGGTCCCACTAAATCCCTCTGGCCCCACCCTGCACCCGGTGCCTTGGTTTTTGCCAAGGTCCCTGTGTGGTATCCTCTCCCCATCACCCTGTGATGGCCCCATGGACCATCTTGGGCTCCTGCTCAGCACTGAGCCCACTTTCTGCTTGTCTGCATCCCCATCACATCCACTTCTCTCCAGAGGACTTCACATAAAAGTTTAACATGAACTCATCCCCACAGCTTTGGGCCTGTTCCTCTCCCTCCATCCCCAACGGAAACGCTTCTTTCTTTCTGCCTGGAAATACCAACCACTGCTGATTTCTTCCATTTCACCTTTCCCCCTTTCTCCCTGTCTTCTTTCCTTTCCCCAAACCTCTCCATGGAAGCTCTGCCACCTCCAAAGAGACCCCATTCTTGCTCTGGTGTCTCCACTGGGGAGCAAAGGGGCCCCACCTGCCCCATCCCACCTTCCCATGGGACGAACCCCAACCCCACCAGCCCATGGGGTGCCCTGGGGTGCTGGCACATGGGGCATCCCAAAGGGTTAAGCTGCTGCCCAGCACAGGAAACCTGCAGCCCCAGCCACCTTCCCAGGGAGGAAACATCCCCTTTGCTGGGGGAGAAAAGGTAAGCGAAGCGTTAACGTGGCTCCCGAGCAGAGGTCAGCGGCGTATCCTGCTGCAAACTTCCTGAGCAACCTCGGAGGAGAAAACAACAACCCCGGGCACGGGATGGGACGTGGTGAGTTTGTTTTTAACTCTGATCACCTCGGACCTACTTTCTTGCAGATACATCACCCTGCCAGGACCTGCCTGAGCTCCAGCTCCTCCTGCTGCTCCAGCGCTGCCTCCTGGGGGTTTTGGTTCTTCTCTGGTGGGAATGGTTGTGGCTTTATGCCCTGGACTGGAGTGGAGAGGGAGGAGAGGAGGGAAGCAAAGGGCAGCTCAGGAGGTTTTGCTCTCTGAGATGCTCAGGGGTCTGGCAGGTGGGACCAGGAGCAGCCCCACAGCTGAGCTCAACAGAAGGAAAATCTTCCAAAACCTTCTGCATTGCCTTTTTTCCCCTTCTGACTCTCAGGACACGGAGCAAAGAGGGCCAGGGCATAACTGGGGGAACAGACTGACACTTGGGGGAAACAAAGTGGGACTAAAACTGCTGCATTGGCTGCAAAAGGCAGCACAAGTGGCTCTGCTGCTTTTTTCAACCCTGATTGGAGTTGAAAGTCAGGCTTTTACAGTAGCTGGCATTCCTGCAAAGGAAAAACCCTAACCTTTAAAGGTAGAAAATGTCCAAGATGCTGTGCCAAACCCGATGTTTAGATAGAAGTGACTCAGAAGTTCAAAAGCTGAAGTGTGATGCAACAAGTTTTATTTACATCCATGCACTGGAGCAGTGGTGGGTCGTGGCCAGTGTGTGAAATCCTCTCCCTCAGTTCAGCATCACTGTGGAGTTTCTTAGCAAATATTTGGGAGAAAGAGGAGAATCCTGGAGTTTGAAAACCTGTTCTTTTTGAGAGCACGAACCAAACACTGGAAAAGCTCTAGACATCTACTTATTGCTGCAGGAGAGACATCCCAGGTGGGATGTTATGGATGGCCAGGATGCCACATGTGCAGCCCCCCAGACACAGCAGTGGGGAAACTGCCAGTGCCCACCTCTCTGTGTCCTCCTGTCCTGTCCCACAGCCATGTCCTCCTGCCCCCTTGCATTTGCCTTCCCTTCTTTCCCCTTCCCTGGGAGGGTGGGCAGGCCCTGGCACAGGTGCCCAGAGAAGCTGTGGCTGCCCCATCCCTGGGAGTGTCCAAGGCCAGGCTGGACAGGGCTTGGAGCAACCTGGGCTGGTGGAAGGTGTCCCTGCCCATGGCAGAAGGTGGAATGTGATGATCTTTCAAGTCTCTTCCAACACAAACCATTCTGGAATTCTATGATCCTATAGATCCTTATATGACCATACCTGGGATGGAAAGTCCAAAGGTCCCAGGGCCTGGATACCCTTGAAGAGGCTTACAGAGACTTTCAGACTTCCTAACACTTACTGGCACACCAATGATGGCCAAGTTCAATAGATCAGGCAAAATTTGAATTCCTTTTTTTCCTTTCCTTGGGATTCAGCCAAAAGACCTGTTTCACCACCACCCCCATGGGGCTTCCTGTGCTCAGTGCTTTGCTTTGAAGGCTTTGCCAGGAGGGGACTGTCCCCCAGGGCCATGCTCTGGAGCCCAGGGTGGCAGAGCAGGCGGGAGCCCGATCGATGCCATGATTGGTTCTGCCACACTGCAAGGCTCTGATCCTGAAGTGCTGACAGAAAATGCCAATTAGGATGCGGTCGGCATTGTTTGGGATAAATGGTTTTCATTATATTTTGCTGTCAGCAAATGCTGGTGTGAAACCAGTTTTCATCCCTCATATGGCCACCACGAGGAGGTTGGGAAAGGCACTGGAGTCTTCCCGCAGACAGATCTGTTATCCTGGTTATCCAGCGTGGGTGCATGTCTTTTCTCTGGGCACTGGGGTGGACAACTGGTGTTGGAAAGGACCAGCCCAGAGAGCTGTGGGCTCCTCTGGTTCCCACAGGACCCACCAGATCTTTCCTGACGAGTGCATCCAGCACTTCTCATCTGCTGCAAATGCTGTTTGTTGCCTCCTTGAGTCTTATTTGTCTTATAATTTCTGCGATGATAAAGTGCTGAGTCACAGGATCCAAGAAATACTGTGCAAAACAGCCTCAGGGGACTGCTATTTGTTGAGATGTCTGGGATGCTTCCTATTAAATAATAACAAAATGCTGCAATAATAACTTGGCAGGTCTCTGCCTCCGTCAGCCTGATGCTAAGTGTGAGTTTGCCTTCCTAAAATCCCTCTAAGCATCTTGAGAAGCTGCAGGATAGGAAGGAAGGACACTTCACTCTTGACTTGTGCCTGAATAAGTTCTTGTAATGAGCAATGTCTGGAAGAATGGGGAGGATGAAACACCTCTTTGAATCATGTTACTGGCAATAGTGTGGGCTGTTGCACGCTGGATTTCCGGACAAAGCAGGGACAGGTTATGGATTCTGCAGAGCTGTGCTCTTGGAAGGTTTCACCAGATGTGTAGGGATGGGTAGAAGTGGCTTGTTTCACTCCATGGGGAGGGATTGTGAAACCACCAAATCTTAAAAACCAAAAGAAAAAACAGAATTATTGTCAGCTGCTCCTTTACATCCCAATTCCATGATCTCGCTTCCCAGTCTTCAACAATGGAATGTTTTAGTTCCCATATAGTGCCAAAGCCTTAAATAAGTCTCCATGGCCCTATCTGCAGGCATTTTGTGTTTATTTTTCATTATTTACTACAGAAATTTGCCTGCTGGTTTCATTAGAGCAGCTCTCCTGGTCCAGGTGGCACCAGTTGTCTCTGTGAGAGGTCCCTGCACACAGGGCAGGCTCTTCAAACACTTCAGGGCTGGAAGATCTTCCCAAAATACCACCTGAACTCAGGATGGTGGAAGTTGAACCAAATTAAAAGTCAAAGACATTGTGCTGACTCCAATATGTGTTTGTTCTGGTTTTTTGTTTGTTTGTTTTTGGGGTTTTTTTAATGAGAAATTCCATACAGAGAGTTTGTTAAAATATTTTGCATGAGTTACTACTACACTTTGTAAATCTGCTGAACAACCTGCTCTGAAATTGCAGATTTTCAGTCTCCTGGTGTTTCAGTCTGTGTTTTTTGCCACATATTCTGCTCTCCTGCTTTTCCTACATTTGTTCCTTAAAAATTGAGGGATTTCCATGTTCCCTTTGAGGTCACCTGTGTTCGAGCAACATGGCTCCCTCCTCTAACAGGAAAATAGGAGAGGTTGGGTTTGCTCATCCCTGTACAAGGAAGGCTCAAAATACATATAAGAAGATCAGGATGACCCTATAAAAGGTGGGGAGATGTGTAAACTATTGGAGAAGGCAAAACTGACCCTGGATACAGAGGGGAAGTTTTTAACCATCAGAACAAGAGGCACTTGGAGGAACCTTCCCAGAGCTGTAGAAGAGGCAAATCAAGCACATGTTAAAGCTGGAGCTGAATCCCTTTGGAAATGTGTGTTGTGCTGTGGCGAGGAGTGTAGGGATGCAATGCCCAGTGTTTGGCTTCACAGCTGGCCCAGAAATGGTTCTAAAATAAACACAGTGATTTACTCTGTCCTAAACTGGGTTGCATTATGGTGAAGGGGAATTTACCACTGATTTAATATGATTAGGATTTTTTTCCCCCATGAGTTCATGTCTGTCTTTTCATATTATTGGGAGGATCAGTGTGGAGTCCTGAGTCAGGAAAACAGTTTGCTTCAATCCATCCCGTTGCTTTGACTTCAGAGTGATCCATGCATGTGCTTAACATTAAGGCTCTGCTTACAGCCTGTCCTGAATAATATGCTGTAGTGTATTTTGAGAACTCATTTTTACTTTTTATTACAATAATAACTTCTACAGTGACACAAATTCCAACACGGAGCACTGAGAAATAACATACCCTTCCAAATGGTTTTCCTCTTTGCACTGTTATTAGAATACATATTAGCAGAGCAGCCTATTACAAGACAAAGCATTTTCCAGAAGGTATATTTTTCTCAGCCTCATGGCAGCACAGCAGTTACTTTATAGTCCAAGATTAATTATATTACTGAGGCAGCTCCTGCAAATCGTAGTCAAATGGGCCATTAAAGGAGAGGGATAGCAGGGAGCCCTGCTAGGGCATTGCTGCTGAAGGGCCCAGCTCTTGGAGGTGCTGAGCTCCTGGAGCTTAGCTTGGCTTTTCTTTCCCTATTTCCTTTTCAGATTTCATGCTGGAATTCCATAAAATGATGTGTTTGAAAGCTTGTCCTGCTGTGATTCTGACAGGATATTGCCTTGCTCCAGGAGCAGAACTACCACAGGTACTAAGCCTGGGATTATAATGAACAGCCACTCGCGGGGGATGTGCAGTGTCTAATGATTCCCTTTGTGCTTCACGGTAATTACCATCAGAGCCCTAAATAGCACTGTCAGACACAATGCAAACCCTGCCCAGGAGCTTGAGGGGAGGGAGGAAAAGCCCCAGATGTATCAGTCAGTGCAATAAACCCAAGCAAGGTGGAAAACAACTCCAAGGACAACGCTGGGACAGCCCTCTCAGGGACATGGTGGGATTATTGGGGCTGTTCTGTGCAGGGCCAGGAGCTGGACTTGATGATCCTTATGGGACCCTTCCCACTCAGGATATTCCAAGAAATGTAGATCCATCCTGTTACTCCTCCCACTGTTGGGAAGTTTGTTGTAGGATGGGAAAGTGGTGGCATATGTGGGTGTATGAGGAGAAGGGAAGCACCACGTGGCCAAGGTTTCCCCTCTTCCATCACTTCAGCTCTGCACCCTGACGTTCACCTTACAGGCAATTCCTGTTGATTCACAGAGGTTTTAGTCCAAATTTGCTTTAGCCAGGGTGAAAAAGAAACAGTAGATTTCTTTAAGTGTAAGCTAAGAGGAAAATCAAACATTTATGTTCAGGAGAATGTTTTATCTCACAGTTACCAGTGGTCTGACAACCTGAGCCACATCTCTGCAGGAAGGAGGTGATGAACTCCAGTTTACTCACACTCCCCTCTCAGTGTCTTCAGGGGAGAGGAATGATGACAAGATTTCCACTTAAAATTAAGCTGCAGAAAGCAAAACAAAACTCAAACTCAGCTAATTTTATCTGTGGTTTAAAAAAGAAACAACAACCCCAAAAAAGCCAGTTAAAAAAAGACAAACAACAATGGGAGAAATGAGCAATATCTGCCAAATAAAATCATTCACTCGCTCCTCATATTAGTCAGGAGAGGAATAAACTTTGAGATGGCCATACAGTAAAACAGAACATAGTTAGAAAACAAGAAGTCAAGATTCCTGCTTGAGCTGGAACTGTTCTGTATGTTCTTGGGAAACAGCACGTTGGTGCAAAATGGAACCTGTGTCCCCAGGATCCAGAAACAGGGATGGGTTTAAAACCAATTCTCTACTGCAAAGCAGAGAAGAGAAGGAGTAACTGAGCCAGTTTGCCTCGTGGGAGAGGTGTGTGCAGTAGTTTGTGCCATCTCTCCGTGTCACTGAGGTGTTTGGGAACCCACTGAGGCTGAGGATGGGCAGGAGGAGCCTGGACTCAGGCAGAGGGGCAGATGGTGGTTGCTGGAGACACAGCTGATGTCCTTCCTGCCAAACTTGTCTTATTTCCCCAAAGCAGGGATGTTTCTGGGCTGGAAAGAACAGAGTGTTGGAGAGGAGGAGCAGTTTGTGCGCAGCAGCTCAATGAGGAGCGTTCCTGTGCCCAGGGAGTGCTCATGGCAATTGTTTGGCTTTGCAACACAAACTTCTGGGGAGTTTTCCATGGGGATGGTTTCCCAGGGAGGCAGCATCCCTCCCTCCAGTGCCCCAGCCTGGCTGCTCCAGCATCCCTTCTTGGAGACCCCCATCCCATCAGGAGCCTCTCAGTGCTGCTCCCATTCCCTGGGTCGGGCGTCAGCTCACAGTTGGCATTTTCCAGATGTCCATTTTCCATGGGGATTGGGGGCTGAAAGTGCTCCCACATTGTCTAAGTTTCACTCCTTTCCATCTCCAAGGCCCTGTTCTTGGGAGGGCAGAGATCTTCCCCACCTTGTTGCTCATGTATTTGGCTCGCTGGACAATGGAGAAGCCGTTTGTGCCTCTCCAGACTTACTTTGTAGGTGCAACTTCAGCAGAACGTTTGATGTGTTGGGCTGAGAGGTCACCCCAGGAATGTCAGTGTTTGTCATCAGGAATTTGGGCCAAGTCCTACTCACCTCTGAGAATAATGCCTTTGAAGTCAGGAGAAACACTCACAAGCACAAGGGGAAACTTTTGGGCAATAGAACATAAAGGTAAATTTCAGGCATGACCTTTTATTCTTTTTCTTTTTAATTTATTGTCTCATGGAAGTTTTTCCTCCCTCCCATCCCTCCTTCCCCGAAATCGACACCACTGTTGGTCAGGCAAAAAGTCAAACGCCCAAGAATTTTTGGAAAACTGGTCTGAGAGAGTCCAAAGGGCTGAGAAATGTAATTTCTTCGCTAAATATTGAATATAACCTGAGTTTATGCAATTCATCCTTCAGGGGATTGGGAAGGTGCTGAAAGCACAGCTTTGTTTTCTGGGATAAGATTACAAAGATACTGAGAAACACAACAAATAGAGAAAAAGTCCTCCGGAAAAGTTGGCAAAACCTTTGTAAAGACGGTAACAGATGCCCCCAAAGAGGAAATTACAACATGTGGCAGCTGTGCTTTTTTGGTTAGGCAACTTTTTGTAAAAGTTCAAAGCATCTGGGGAAAGTAACTACTAACAGAGTGTGACAGATTTATGGAGGCCACACATGGCAATATTTTTGTATAAAATTAGTAAAAAGTGATTATAGCCCTAGATGAAGAGATTAATTCCTACAAGTTTGCATTCTTTGAAGAGCAATCATATTTTGACTTTGTAAACTGGAAGAACTGAGTAATTTCTTGGATTAACTGATCACAAGAGTTGTAATCCATAATAAAAGTCCAGGAGAGGCTGCCAGGCTTTGTTTCTCCGAGGATTTGGGTAATGACTTGATTGGACATTAACAGAATGCATCCCAGACTGCAACCCCGTGCCCTGGACCTAAAGGGTGGATTCAGGAAGATGAGGCAGTTCATCAAAGCCTTCAACATTTTTTTTTTAATGTGGAGGAAATTATTGTTTATATGAGCTGCTGGATTGATAAATTTGGGAGAAAAGTTTTGCATAAATCTATGATGCATGGCCTGAACACTGCCTGGATTTAAGTAGCCATCCTCCCATGTGATATATATATAAATGTAATAATAGATATAACCCCCTAGAAATGCCCTTTGTAGCCGTGAAAAAGACAATTTGCAGCTGTTCCCACTGCAGGTTTGTGTTTATTCTCCCTTTTTACAGCACTTTTGTGGGTTTGTGCTTTGTGTTTTGGTGAGAGCCAGAAGAGACCCTGGCCATCTGCTGCCAGATTCAGCTTTTTAAATGCTCTGTTTAGAGGTAATAAAGCCCTAAATTCAATTTCTACATAAAAAGTTCATGATGCTGGAGCTCAGGGAGGCTGTGGGTACCTGCAGTGATGGCAGCATGAGGTGTTTCCCTGGCTGGTTCCCTCCCCATCCAGCAGCTCCTGCTGCTCTGCTGTTGGCACGTGCTGCAAACCAGAGCAGGGAAACGATGCTCCTTCAAATTAACCCAACTGTTACTTTGCTGCTGGGTTCCTGTGCAGCCAGATCTATTCCCAGAGTGATCAGTGGTGCAATGGCAGGGCCAGCTGTGCTGGCACGGGTGGGAGCCTGGCAAGGGTGATGGGAGGGAGCCTGGCAAGGGTGGTGGGAGGGCCAGCAGACACTGCTGGGGACAGCAGAGGGCTCAGTGGCATCCCTGAGCCCTTCAGAGGGTGAAATCCTGGTCTGGGGCACCTCCAGCAGGTTTGGGGTTTCCTGTCTTTCTCCTCACTCCAAGTCTTCACCAAGTGCACGGTGATGACGCTGCGACAGCAACGAGTAAATCAATTCAAACACGCCTGGATGCTTTTGCAATTGTTACGGTCCAGCAGGGACCTCTCTGCAGAGAACAGCCAGCTCATCACATGCATTTGCTTTCAGATCTTCTGTGAGGCTTTGGATTTTCAGCCCAAAACCTTTCGTGTACCCAACCCATTCTCCTAGACCAATTAACCCTTCCAGAGATGAGCAGCACGAGGCAGGGCAAAAGCCCCCACAGGTACCCTCGGTGTGTGGAGGGATGAGGAGATACTAAATGTGCTTTCTCATCCTCTCCTCCTCCTGAACTGCCCAACCCTGGTAAGTGCTGGCCATTCTTGTTGTGTACTGGGGATCCCTGGCATGTTTGCCATCCCTGGTGTGTAACGGCCATCTTTGATGTGTACTGGGGATCCGTGGTCTGTGCTGGCCATCCCTAGTGTGTGCTGGGGATCCATGGTCTGTGCTGGCCATCCCTGCTATGTTTGCCATCCCTGGTGTGTGCTGATCATCCCTGGTGTATGCTGCCCATCCCTGCTATGTTTGCCATCCCTAGTGTGTGCTGGTCATCTCTGGCATGTGCTGGCCATCCCTGCTGTGTGCTGCCCATCCCTGGTGTGTTTGTCATCCCTGCTGTGTGCTGCCCATCCCTGGTGTGTTTGTCATCCCTGGGGGTCACCGCATACAGTGCCCTGAGTGTGCCAGTGGCTGGGGCCATTCTGATCCCCCAATCCACGTGCTCACAGGTGCTCCCACATGGAGATGCACTCCCAGAAGGCAGGCAGGGGCCGCAGGAAGCCGCAGTCACGCGAGCTGCATGTGGTTTCTGGAGCAAGTGCCAACATCTCTCACTCTCACTGTCCCAGCCTTGCTCCCAGGGCAACCTGATCTGCCTTTAATCTGCTCTGACCACAGGACAAATGGTTTAAATAAAACCCTGCCTGACTGAGTCACTCCAGTTCTGGCTTTCACACCATGTGCTGAGGAAAGATGGTTTACTCTGCCTGAGTAACAAAATTAATGGAAGAGAAACATTTTTGTTGTGTGGTAACTAAGGAAAAAAGGAAAAGACGTGGAGCAATTTGGGTGGGAGGTTTGTGTGTTATGAAAAGGGAAATCAAGGAAAAGAGAGTAGCCACTCCTCGTGGAACAGCAGGTAAAAGTAGCAGCAGATAAACAGCTGGCATAGAGAGGATGAGGGCTTTGGTTTAGCAGCTGAGTTGTTTTCTGAGACCAGGCAAGTGCCCACTGAGGTACCAGTGTCCTGCCCTCTGTATGGGCAGGATGTGGGTTGAGGCTAAGCAAGGACAGCATTGTAGGAAAGAGGAGGACCAAGAGAAATGCCCTGTGGTCTTGGTGGGAGAGCTGATGCAGCTCCCATTGCCATTTGGCTCCCAGGGGACTGCCATGGGGATGTGGTGGAGGAATAGAGGCCTTTGCCTCCACCTGATGGACACAGGGATGTCACCTGGTTTGCTGGGGGGGATTTGCTAGAACCAGTCCCTGCCCCTGCCTGGGCTGTGGTTTGCAGCAAAAGGTGCTCTGAGGCCCTGCTCTGACTATTCACCATCACCTCCATCTTGTCCAGGACTTGCTGTCACCAAAAAGCCTCCCTTAGAGCTGTGCAATTAATCTTGGTTGGGGAGTGCAAGTACTTACCTCTCATCACCCTGAGCCTCGTGGGAATGTGGGAATGTGAGCTCAGCTGAAGGCTCTTAAAGGATGAAGCTGAAATCCTGGCAGTGTGGGTTTCACACATCACAGGCCAACAGTGCCCATAGGACAAGCTCTGCCTTTTTCATTCTCTCCTTTTTAATGAGAACACTTCTAAAGATTTTTGGTGAGCTTTAGACGGTGTAAGGTAATACCCTGCTTTTCGTGAGAAGAAGAAGAAATTTCCACTGATTTTTTGGGCTGTAGGACAGTTTTCCCATCGAGCAATACTTCTGCAAGGGAGGGTTTGATGTGCTGCACTGGAGCATCACTGCCCATGGACACCTGGCTCCTTCCTGCTGCCACGGGTCTACACTTTGTAGAGCTGATCTTCAAACCATCTCCTGGTCCTGCATCTCTGGACATCTTCTCTGATTCCCTGGAAAAGAGATTAGGGTGTGAAGCTTGAGTTCACATCACCTTTTTCTTAGGACATGTGGTTGCACAGTGTTTTTAGGGTCACTTTTCTGTTTCATCAAAATACTGGTGTGTTGTGTTCAGGACACAGTTCTGATGCCTGGCAGATCCTCTTTGAAGTGGGAATGGTGGTGCTTTTGCAGCAAGCAGTGCAAGAAGAAGAATGTTCCCTTTGATGTTTATTAGCTCTGAGCATTGCTGGCCCCTTTTGGAGCTGATTTCATGCACAGTCCCCTTTAAGAATCGGAAATACGTTTTCCCAGCATTTCAAGTGTTATGAAATGCAGCATTTGGTGGGAAAGAAAAAGACAAATGGGAAAAATATGGCACTTTTTCATTGTCTGAAAGAAGTTGCAGCCAGAAAAAATGGACTGTGTGTGCAAACTTGAAATGCTGAGCTATGACTCTCCAAGGTTTGCAGATCCTTGTCAGGAAAGAGGCTCTCCCTGATTTTTCAGCTCCCACACAGGACTGTAGTCCATACTTTGCAGACATGGGACATACTTATGGATATGTCTTTTGCAGCATTTTGGGGTCATAAACAAAACAAAGTCCTCGAAGACCACGAGATCCCCATGTACTTCCCTTTATTGTCTTTGGGTTACGTTTTTGAAGGTGAGTCAGTGTTTATCGATATAAAAATATAAGAAACAATGCAGTATCAGGGTGGTAGATTTTCCCATGTGTTCATTGTCCCTCCACTTGCTGCACACTCTGTGTGATAAGGGATTAATGAGCAGACACCTGCTTTCCTTGCAGAACGTGGGGTTTATTTTTAAACGTGAAGTGGCTTCTGAAAGTGGTTGCAAAGGCAGAAAAACAAGCTCTGTTCTCACAGGTGGGCAAGGGGAGCTGTTTGCTGAGCAAAGGGAGTGTTGGGGTTGCAGAGCCTTCATGGGACACCCAGAGACTTGGGGCTGGCTGTCCCTGTCTGCTCTGTGCTGGGACTTCTGAGCCTGCTGTTGTTTGTCCCTGCTCAGCAGCAATCCAGGTGTGAGAATTTGGGATGCCCCTCCCCAGAGAGCTGACACAAGGCAGGTATTGATGTTCCCTTCACCTGTAAGACAGGAAACACCATACCATGTTGCTCCATGAAGTAGTTAAGTGTTACATCAAACACCAATCTGCTTTGCAGGGCTTGTTTTCTCCATCTATTATTTATTTCCTCACTCATTGACTGCTCCAGTAGCCTGAGAGACTGAAATCTTGCAGCCAGATTTCTAATTTGAGAAAGTCTTTGCTGTTACTACAAGATCAGACGTGCTTTGAGCAACTCCCCTTCCCTCTGCTGCTCCTCAGACCTTCTGGAAGCACATGCTCTGTTTTACAAGGTCGTGTTTACACTCAGCAAACACGCAGCGAAATGGCCATTTGCAAAGCAGCATCAGCCAGAACCAGCAACAGCCACACCAGTGAGTCCAAAAATAGCTGCAGGAGGGAGCAGAGGAGAGAGAGAAGTGCTGGAGACTCGAAATTTGTCAACCAGTGGGAAAAACAAACTCTCTGCCTACATCTTGTTTTCTCCCTGCCTCCCATGTGTGGCAGACAGACAGACAATCCAAGCTAAAGGAGGTGGTTTGCAAGAGAACTGCAAAGCTAAAAGGTGACTTTAATACTATTTTGGAGCATTTTTATAGCACATGTACCTGGGAATGCCATCAGCTTGCTAGGAGTGAAAAATCCACCAGGAGACAAGAGGCAAAAGGCTGCAAGCAGGATCTGTCAGCCTTTGGTTCTTCCTTTGGTTCTGAGTGGCCTCCCAGTCCAAGGAGTGATCACACAACTTCTTTGGGGTGGTTTGGGTTGGTTTTTTTGTTTTGGTAGGAATGGAGCTGTGAAGCCTGAACAGGCAGAGCAGAAAGCAAAGACTCCCCACACTCCTCACAGATGGATTTAACAGCCCTCCTTTATTCACGTGGGAGTGTTTATATGGAGAGGAGCCAAACCTGTGACAAATTCCACTCCTTTCTGGCCAAACAGGTATTCTCTCCAGGGCCATGAAATTTGGGGGGGAGCAGCTCTCATCAGATTTGCAGAGCAGACTGGGAGTTAGAGGTGTAAATAACAACTTGAGGTATCAGAGGGACTTCTCTGAAGGCCTGCTGAGGGTCTCCAACCCCAATTCCCACAGGCACCAACGGAGTGAGGCAAGAGGGGCTTGTGCTGCTGCTGCCCGTGGGTATCTGGTGAGGAGCAGGCTGGGCTCAGCTCTGTGGAAACCCAGGAGAGGCTGAGCTTCTTCTACCTGCAGGACTGGGATATCTCCTGGGATCTACACCTTGATCGGAATGGCAAACAAGAGGCACCTGTATGGTGGGAACATTTTTGTCTCAGATTAATTCTGACTTCCAAAAGAATACAGAAAAATTTACCCATTTCTTGCTGTCATTTTAACAAGTGTGACTGCCAGTTGCCTGGTGTTTTCAGGGACATGTTTTCCTCCCCTGGATAGTTTGCTTTATTTTCTCATGCACAAAGGTGTCCTGAGTGCAGAAATAATGACGGACTGAGCCTCTGGTGCACGGTGGCATCAGAGCTGGGGGCTGCAGGTGACATTATGGTGTCATTCAGCAACACAAGAATATCAGAATCTGAAGCACCAGGCCCCATCTTAAACAATACTAAGCTCATTTTCATAGAATTACCCCAAGTTTTAATAAAAAGCAGAAAATATGGGGCAGAGTGGCAGAATAATCTCCCAACAGGATGTTCTTAAAGTTTCCATGGAGCATCAGCTGCTTTTTAATTGGTCACCGGAGGGACATCAAAGAAAGTTGCTAATTATGAGCACATCATAAAAATGTAAAACCTTGTCCCAGTTTTATCATGGCAACACCTTTCTGGGGATGCAAGAGGGAGCCTGGAGTGGCTAATGAATGGAAAAATCATGGGATTTTTCTTGAGCAGCTCACGAAGAGGCATCTGCAGTTATAAAATCAACCATTTCCTTTGGAAAAAGAGTGGAAACATTTGACAAAAATGCCACCAAGATTGGTTGTTTGGCTTGATTTTTTTTTGTTTTTAATATAATCAAGATCTGCAGTTTTTGAAAATGAAATCCTAAATCAAGATGGCTCTATTGAAAAGCATTGATACTTTCAGCATTTTATGAGGCCTGAAATCTTCATTCCAACTTCTTTTGCTTGCTGGTTCTGCCTTTTAAAAGGATTCTGTGATTCTGTGGATGATTAAGGCAGATAATGAGCTCCACTCAAATTTGGGCTGGGAAATAAGAAGAGAAGGTGCCCGAGGTATTCAAGCCAAATCATTTTTGCTGGTTTCTGATTTAGGTTTCTTCATTTTTGGAGATTCAGGCTGGCCTCTCAGGCCTGATTTTCAAAAATTCTTGAATTGCTTGGAAAATGAAGGTGCTCAGGACTCCTTTAAAACACCTAAAATTATGTCTTCCTGGGCACAAAATTCAAATTGTACTTCCCCCTCATTTATCAGCCTGAAGGAACTGATAATCTTATGTCTTTGATAAATTATTTAAAACTATTGTGCTTTTTTGGTTGTTGGGTTTGGGTTTTTTTGTTTGGTTGGATTTTTAAGGGGGAAGGTATTGGAGCAATTGAGAAGAAACTCAAAGGGTTGCTGAAATATGTTTTTCCTTTCTTATTAAAGCAATGAGGGGCTTGACACCTATTTATAGAATCATTCGAAGAGATGTGGAATGTGGCAAGCCCTCCCAAATTCTGGTGCAACTCCACAGAGGGAGAAACTCCTACCAACGGGCAGTGCTTGCTCCCCATGTGTCCATCCCCACTCTCACTCTGGATTGTGCCAGAGGAATAAATCAGCATTCCCAACCATTCCCCTCTCAGGATTCAGCCCCATCACAGGAGCACAGCAAGGCTGCAGCAGAGGAGTCAACAGCAGAACCCTGCAAAGGGCAACCAAGCTGAGTGAGGTCATTCTGACCCAAAGGGATTCCCCAGAGCTCTGGAGATGCTCCTGGACAGGTTAAGGGAGTCGTGGGGATTGCTGGCTGTGGGGTGCATTGGGCCAGTCCGAGTCTGCCAGCAGGATGGAGTCCAGAAATACCCCGGAGCTGTGGAAGCAGCTCAGTTCTGCAGCATCCCTGGGGATCCCATCTGTATCCCATGGAGGAACAGAGCCAGCCATCAGCTCTCCATTCCAGAGGACAGTGCTCTGCACAGGGGCCATTTGATGTGGGAATTAGGAGAGCTGAAAGCACAGCCTTACTGGAAGCTTTCCAGCCAAGACTTTTGAGGCAAAAGCTCCGTCTTGCCAGTGTGGGAGAAATCGAAGGTTTGGAGCTGATTGCATTTCCAAGAAATAAAACAGGGAAACTTGGAGAGCGCTGCAGAGTAGGTGCACTGGAGTTCCTGCCATGCAGCCCCTCCACTGGCCTTGTGGTCAGCTCCAGGGTGCTCCAGGGAGGTGCCAAAGTGGCAGCTGGAAATCAGGCAGCTTGGGAAAAACGGGATTTGGTTTGTGTTCTTCCAAGCCGCAGGGCTGAATGGGGGAATCTGGGATCCATTTTCCCTGGGAAAAGTGTTCCCTGCCTTGTTCTTCCTGAGGCTTAAACAAGAGGGCAAGGAGGGCACTGCAGAGTCCATGAGGCCTTGATTCCCCGTGAGGAACTCGCCTGGCTGTTAAGGTTTGATGGGATTCCAGGGAAGGCTCTTTTCGCTGTGGTTTCATTCCCGGCACCGCTGGCAGTGCTGCAAAGCACAACCACAGATTAGAGCAATGAGCTTCCAAATGTCCAGATTCCAGCCAAGGCTGCTGCTCCCCAGTGTGGGCAGGACCTGCAGCATCATCCTGGGCAGGACCTTCAGCCACACTCCGGGTCCTGGGGCATCGCTAGTCGAGGTGAGGACCCAGCCTGGGACTGCTGAGATCTTTTTGCCTGTGAGATGGTAACAGGAGCAAGGTCATGCTGTGTTATCAATTTAATTATCCAGCAAGAGTTTAAAAATAAGAAACCTTCTTCCTTATGCCTTTAGACTGTAACTTTTCAGGTCAGGACCCTCCTTCCTCCCTCCCTCCCTTCCAGACCCTTCCCAGCAGAGGAGAAGCAAAGCAGATTATAGCAAACAAATTGTCCCCTCTATGAACAAACCTTGTTGGCTTTTTCCCCCCCGAGCTTAAATTTCGTTAGGAAAATAATTTTATTAATATAACTCATCTTCTCTCAGCCTAGGGAGTGTTGGCATTTTGCTTGCCAGCTATCAGAGGGAGCATGTCCAAAGCAGGCATTTAACCCTTTTAAAAATGAGCAATGAGGAGCCAAAGGTAAAGAGATTAAGTTTTTATTCTTCCCAGTGAGGGTGGGCAGGCCCTGGCACAGGTGCCCAGAGAAGCTGTGGCTGCTCCATCCCTGGGAGTGTCCAAGGCCAGGTTGGACAGGGCTTGGAGCAACCTGGGCTGGTGGGAGGTGTCCCTGCCCATGGCAGGGGTGGCACTGGATGATCTTTAGTGTCCCTTCCAACCCAAACCATTCCATGACTCCATCTGTGTCCTTGAAAAGTTGTTCTGGTTGTAATGGTCTCCTTGGCTCCTTCAGTCCTTTGGTACAAACCAGAGTCTGTGCAAAGCTCCAAAGGCAAATTTTCCACAGGAAGAATCCAGAAAATATTTTCTGTAGATAAAACCATTTAATTTTGTTATAGCTCTCTAACTTTTCTTTCTATAATATAATATATTCAATATAAAAAAATAAGACAAAATATAACAAACCCCCCAAAAATTCAAAACAAAATCCATTTCAAAAAGGAAACTCTAAACATTTTGTTCTGAAATAGTCAAAACAGAATATTTTGACATTGTCAGAATTTTTTCCCTCAGGTTCTCTTCCAAAACAAAATTCCAGAGAAAAAAAAACAACCAACATTTCATTAAGCACTTCTATTTAACTTCCACTTCAACCTCGCAAAATCTGAGAGAAAATGGTTTTTCTGTAGCAATTTTGCAGTCAGCACTTCCACACAAAAACATGCAGAACAAATGACCAGGTATTTTGATTTGATGGGTGCTGTTATGTTTTTGTATATAAATAAACTGGATAGAAATTAATCAGATTAGAAACCTTGCTAAAATCAGTTTTCATTTTAATTCAGCCACTGCTGAAGCAGGAAAATAGATTGAGTGGCTGTTCAGATTAATATTAATGAGCATCATTATATTCCTGCTTGAAGTATGGCATCTTGGTTAATACTCTTGTTGACCAATGAAGGTCATGGAACAGATTTACACCTGGGTGAGGATGCAGCAGAATTTATGGATAAAACAATTAAAGGAGGGTCTTGAATTTTAACAGGAAAAGACGCATATATATTGTATGACAAATAATAAATAAATATAAGTATGTATCTATTTATTACAGATATATCTTTCCCCCAGTGGGGGCTCTTCCTCGAGATGTTGGGCAGCATTTGGCCTCCCTGAAGGACGCCCTTAAAGGACTTGCAAGATGTGCAGGACTGTTCCAGGAATGGCTCCATAAGCTGCCTTCTATGTTGCACACATTAGGGTTGAAAAAGGAGCTTTGCCAGAGGCAGGCTCTCAATATTGCACAAAATTCCACCCAATGAGTGGCAGGCTATAAGAAAAACAATATTGATGTATTTTCCCCTATTTGTGGTTTCTTTTGTCCGCAGAGTGTTTTTTCTCTCTCAGTGACGTCAAAGCAAAATTCTCCTGCAAAATGACAGCTGGAAAATAACCCTGAGAAGATATTGGATTTCCTACCTAGTAATTAACTAACTTGGGCTTAATGGAACGTATTATATATTTTACCAAGCCTACAGAAGATTAGTAAAACAACAGTATTATTTTCCTTTGTTTTGATTGCAGTGCTTGAGGCAAAGGCAGCTTAAGACTTCACAGGGAAGTGTTTTGTATTCCTGAAGTATCCATGTGCTCAAACATGTCACAGGATCCTCCTTGGAAGTGACAGTGGCTCTACATCGTGTGTCACACATGACCCATCACCCTTGGGATGGTGTTCTTTGTGTTTCAGCCACTGGTGCTGAGGATGTTGTGCAGGACCCTCCAGGGATAATCCCATTCCAGCACTGCTGCCATGGACCTGCCATGGCCCCTTTCCAGCCCTGGGAGTAAAGAAGCCCATCAGGCTTGAAAAACTGTATTAACTGCAGAGTAATTGAAATGGTGGTCACCCAGTGCTTCAGTGGAGTTGAAAGGGCTGGGAAGGGTCAGACAGTCCACCAAACCACTCTGAAACTCTGGATCCCCTCACAGGGGACATCCACCTGGAGCCACCTGGTACCCACATGACTTTGTGGGCCAAACTGTCTTTCTGATCTTATTTCAGATATAACCTCTTTCTTACTTGTCCTTCTATTGGTCCATGTGGACCCACAATCACCACGGGAAAAAATAACTTTCCATTTCTTGTGCATCTTCCCAGATTTAGTGAAAACATCCTCCTTATATCCCATAAAATGAGACTTTGCCATCATTTGTTCTGGGCTCCTCAAAACAGACTTTTGGTTTCTTGTACAAGATTTAGTTTCCCAAGGAGATGCTTTTTCATGATTTCAGTGAAGCACCAATGTGTTTCAATAAAATCCAATAAAGTATATATATATGTCAGGGAAGATTTAATGTTGATAGTGGAGTTTTGCTTTGGAGATTCAATTATCCTGGGGTGGAAAAGACATGAGCATTACTGAGCACACAAATGAGAAGGCAAGAAGAAATAAAAATACCAGCTCTATCCAGCCAAAGTGGAAATCAGGTGAATGAACAAGAATGTATTTCAGCCACAGGAGGGACTGTACATGTGTTCTGCACCACAGAGGGACCTTCCTACCTGAGACAACGGCATTTGGAGATCTGTGAAACAAGTGTTGGCACACGTCAGCAAGAGCAGGTGCTCACCCTGTCAGAAACTGGAGGTGACATTCTCTCCTAGAGTTTAAAAACCTCCTGTCTTTGAAACCACAGACCCAACCCTGGAACAGGGGCAGCTCAGATCTCACTTTGGGCATCTGCTTGTTGCTGCAGGAGAAACATCCCAGGTGGGATTTTATGGATGGCCAGGATGGTCCCTGGACACAGCAGGGGGGAAACTCCAGGGTTTCCACTTGTCCCCCACAGCCATGTCCTCCTGTCCCCTTGCATTTGCCTTCCCTTCTTTCCCATTCCCTGTGAGGGTGGGCAGGCCCTGGCACAGGTTGGGCAGAGAAGCTGTGGCTGCCCCATCCCTGGGAGTGTCCAAGGCCAGGTTGAAGCAGGCTGGGATAGTGAATGGTGTCCCTGCCATGGGAATGAGATGAGCCTGGACGTCCCTTCCCACCCAAACCATTCCATGATTCTACGATGCAACACAGCAATGGTGAGCACTCCATGTTGCCTCTGTTTCTGGAAGAGGGAAGTGTCCTCTCCCCAAGTGTTGAGCAGCAGCTGCTTTGCAGTCGACCTGGAAAATGTACACTCAGATTTCAATGGAGAGGAAATAGAAAGTGTTTTCTCATCAAACGTGGCATTATCTCTTTAGCAGGCAGGTCTCTCTCCCTCTACAATAATTTTCCATTGTATTGAATCAAACTTTATCTTCAGCTCTGCTTCCCATTCTAATAATAACGAAGTGGTGTTCGGAGTGTGGCTTCTCGAGTCATTCATTCCCTCAATGCCGTTGATTGGGACTTCACAGCACTTCAAAGGTAGGCAGCAATTTGGCTTTTTAACACGTTAGAGATAACATTTCTTTTGCATTGGGAGGAACTCATTATGAGCTGTAGGACTGGGACAGGATTATTTGCAGACACGTGGAGCTCCTTTTCTGCTGATAGCAAAGGAGAGATGAGGCAAAGTAATAGGTTGGGCAGGATCTCATTAAATGTCGGGGCAGAACAATAGGCTCTGCCAGCCTTTAACTCCTTAGATTCATCTGGATCTTTCAATCTCAGCATCCTCCAGCCACTGGAGACTAAAACAACAATGGACTGAGTGCAGCAAAAAAAGCCAGGCAATTATTTCACTTCTGTAAGAATTTAATGGATTTCTCAAAGTCGGAGGCAGATAACGGGGCAGGGAGTGAATTGGGTTACTGGGATTCTGACGTAGGAGACCAAAAAGGCAGAATGTGAGTGAGTAACTGCTCCCCTTTAGGGGCTGGCAATGCTTTTATCCCTGAATTCCAACACCAACACACTTTGGAGGGGCTGTGTATCAACTTTGGACCCACCTAGACATGTTCCACTCCTCAGAGAGTTGGGCTGCTCAAGTTTTAGCACCTCAGTGGAGACTTAGGTGAGTGACTGTGCCTTATATTCACATTCTTTTGGTGTCTCTTGGAGTTCTTTGCACACCTGACAGGCCATGTTTCTGCCTGTTGGCCCTACAGAGCCCTGCAATGCAAAAAGGCTGCTGCAATAGCCAACCTTTCTTCTTCTGAGGTTTACATTTTCGTCCTTGTCTCATTGTTCCTGGAGGGCTGCCCATCATTTCTTATAGGGTCTTTCTTCAAAAGATGAAAGGAGAAGGGTGTGGGAAGGGAGGGGAAAGAAAGGGGGAAAATCTTGCTTTTTCTTAGGAACAAAGAAAAAAATAATTAATTGAACTGCACGTGTTTTATTATTTATGCAACATACTTGGGAATATTAACAGATGAGTCAGCTGAGAACATCCAGAAATTGAAACAGAGATGTCTCTGCTGTCAAAGGGAAAACCCCTCACCACCTCATTTCTCTCCCTTCCCTTTGCAGTGGTTTATGAAGGAGGATGCCCAGAAGGACAGAGCCAGATTGGCAGAATCCAATCCCCATGAGGGGATGGTGGCATTAACTGTGGCCCTGCTGTCACCTCTGTCATGGAACCAGGGATGATGTGAGATGGGTGGCAGTGACAAACACAATTTCATCCCCAGGGATGGACTCACAGCTCATCCTTTCACAGTGGGAACTTCTGTGCTGCAGAAATACCAGGTTTGTCTCTCAAGAGCTTTTTCCTGGTGGAACTCTTCAAATCTCTCTTTTGTCAAACTTTGTAGGAGCCACTAACAACTAATTAAGTTGGTGCAGAGTTCCAGGTAGCTTTTAATGGGACACACAACCTGAGTTCCCACATCTCCACGGGATTCCACTGCCACTGTTCCCACCTGGCAGAAGTCCCTGTGCCCAGCCTGCCCTGCCCCTCAGCTCCAAAGGGCATCCCTGCTCCCCACACACAGGTTGCCCACACAGACCAGCAAAGAGGGGGATTTCTTTTGTCCCTGTTGCTTCTTGCAGGTGAATTCCTCAGCCATCTGCAGCAAATTTCCCCTTCATAGCCAGGAACACATGGCCCAAGGGCTGGTGGGGGTTTAACTCCCCCCTCCTTCCCCCAGGCTGCACAAAGCCCTTGATTGAGAGATCAACTCTGGGCTTTGCAAGAAGAGAGAGCTTGGGGTGTGTGTGTGTGTGTGTGTGTGTGTCAGTGTATGTGTGTATTTTTCTTTTCTTTCCATCATACTAATGAAATTTGCAGACACGGAGAGGAAACTGAGAGTTATTTATAGGAGTGAGAGGAATGTGAGCCCTAATTGTGCTTAGTCTATGGCTCAGTCTGTGCTCTGGTTGCTATTACCCTTTGCAGGGCTGCACACAGGTCCTCTGGGGCTTCTCTCCATGGAACACAAACCTCTGGGGAGCTGAAAACACCACGGGAAGGTGATGCAAAGTTAGGAACAAATGAGATGAAGAGGAAGGGATATTTTTAGTGTTAACTAGTTTGGGTAATTTTGTTTTTTTTTTTTTTAATATTTTGTTCCCAGTTATCTTTTCACAGTTCAAAGGTTTCTCTGTCCCTGTCCATGATGTGCTGAGGTCACCTGGAGCTGCTGGTTGTTCCCATAGGGTGGCAAGTTCTGGTGTTTGCAGAGGATGAAAGTTTAGGAACAGTGGCTTTGCCCTCACCTCCTTTGCCCACTTTATCACTGATCCCACCTGTGAAAGGTTGATGACAACAGGCTGAAATGCTCTGAAGAAACACCTTATCAGTGAATCCTTGCACTTTTGCATGCTGGTTTTTTCACACAGAGCCTTCTCCAGCTTGGCCCCAGCCCCAGGGCAGCCCTGGGACATCCTTCCCACTGGACAAGGAGCAAAGCTCTGCCCAAAGGCACATCACTGCCTGTCCTTTGCTTGGCCCAGCCCAGCTGAGGCAGTGGGAGCAGGGCCAGGGGCACAGGGACCTCCTCCCTGGGGCAGCCCCAGAGCAAAGCAAAGCTCTGCAAAGCTCAGCCCAGAGCAGGGACCTGAGCTGCTGGGCTGAGCACCATTCCTCATGGAAAAATAGGGAAGTCAGGCATGAAACCCAACACAACTGCAAATATCTACCAGGCAAAAGTCAAGCACCCCAGTGGCTCTGGAGGGAGCTGCTTTTTACTGCTTATCACTGTCCACTCGTGCTAGAATATTCTGTTCCTTTGGGTTTTGAGAGTCTCTAAAGGATCCTGTCACCTCTCCTGGGTCAAGGTTTCAAACAAATACTTTTCCCGGGATGTTTTGTAAAATGCCACAATGACTCACTCTTGTCACTCCTCTTTGCTGGGATAACAACACCAAAGGGAAAAACAAGTGATATTTACTCCCAGTGGCCAAAATTGGCTTTGCCACTGTGAGCAGAATTTAGCAAGACAGAAATAGAGGAGTGATTGTGGAGTGCATTGCAATTAAGAGTCAGCCCTTAAGATCCTCCTGCAGGGTTCAGCTGTAGGCAGAGGTGGGCTGGCTCCATCCGGGCTGGCTGCCCTGCATGGGATGTAAAGCTGCTGGAAGCTGGGAGGGATGCAGGATGCTGCTCACAGCTGGGCTCACAAACCAGGCTGCCCCTTCCCAAAAGGATTCAGGGCCTGAGATAACCAGGGGCAGCAAATCCAAGGCTGGGGATGAAGAATTCAGGGCAGCTCTTTGCTCTGTGGCTGGGGAACCCTCCAGCCTTCCAGACCCCACTGCTCTTCCATATCCCGCACGGACCAAGCTGGAGACAAGGAGAGATGTCCACGTTTTCCATCCAGAATCCTGTATCTTCAGGATGAGTGGAGCCACAGCCAGTACAACCCACACCTCTGGCTAAACCAGTGCTGGTCCAGCAGCAAAAGCAATTTCCATTTTCCCAGCACGTGCTGCTTTGCTCTCTCCTAATTCCTCTGGCCCTTGCTCACAGGAGGCAGCATGGCAGTGAATCAGCCAGTTAAAAAGGTAATAACTGCAGCAGATAACCACAGCAACATCTTTACCTCACAGAAACAACATCTTAAATTGGATTTCACTTGCATGTGTCAAAAAAAGACAAGTCTAGAAATTCAGTCTGGGCAATGTGCTTTGTATCATGTGCTGAACTGGCTCAGTGACAAGGAACAGCTGGCAAGAGGCTTTTGTTTTATTTTGATTTTCTTTTGGTAATCAAAAAATTATAAATCAAATTCTTTCAGTTGTCTTCTGCTGCTAACAAAGGCTCTGCAGTGCCAGGCTGGTGTGTCTGTGTAATTATTTGGAGCATTGTTTGGATGAGTGTGTGACGTCAAAGGGTGTAATTGGCTCACGGAAAGTCCGGGCCAGGTGATGGCTGTTCACAGCTACAGAAGTGCAGGCTTTGAACTCCGAGCTGCAGACTTCTCGAGCATCCTTCCTATTAATTAGCCTTCAGGAATTAATAATTCAAAAGTCTTTCCTTCTGCTATGGCATTCTGACAACAGCGAGAGTAGCTGTGCTATTGTAGATAACAATAATAAAATATTCATAATTTAATATCCCTGTTCTCTCCCAGCAAGCGAGGCAGAGACATCCCAGCATCTGCTTTAAAGCTCAGCTCCTGCTGCAGCCTGGACAACATCCCTGCTGAGGGTGCCTGAGGTCAGATGGTGGCTCAAGGGGTGTCTCCATCACTGCAGGGCCACCACACAAGGACAAAGCACTTCCCTCTCCTTTCCATCTGCTGATGCCAGAGGCACTGCTGGCACTACTGGAAGTCTTTCTGGTAAGTATGAATGAGGATAAATGCAAGGCTGGGTCTTTATTTGCTTTCTGCTATCTTTGTGTTTTGGTTCTGCCACATTCACACCAGTCCCACCCACACCTGAAGGGAAGTGTGACACAGGGAGTCACTGTAATTACAAACCAAGAAAAAATCTCTTGTAAATTTGTCAGAGGATGGACCTCTGGGTACGGGAATGCAAACACAGAGCTGGGATCAAGGAATGATGGAGCAGTCACTTTCTGGAGCATTTAACCCCCATACAGACCTGTCAGTGGGCGAGTGGATCCCAGGGAGTGCCAGGAACTCACCCAGGACATAAAGCAGGGCAGTTCCTTCAGTGGCACCTGCAAATGCTGTGCTATGGTATCTGCATTATCCTTCCCCTGAGAAATGTACAGGCTGTTCCGAGAAGTTCCATTAAACAGCAGCAACAACAAAAAAGGTGGGGCCAACTCGAGGTCAGGAAAGTGCAGCTGAGAGGAGGAGGCTCTGCTGTCCCTGAACCCACTGCAGAGCTCCCAAGGACCTTCATGGCAAACTCCCCCCATGGCTCTGGGTCTCCTTTACCTCCTCAGTGAGAAATGTTATGATTCCACGTGTTATTCTGTCCCCAGGGGATGTCAGCTATGAATATCCTTAATATATTGGCAACATGGAAAGAAAAAAATACTTACTTTGTTTAGAAAGTATAAAAATAAGAAGTGTCTCCTTGTTTAAGATGAGACACCTAAACTGTAATCAACAACTTTACTTTTCTTGAGTCAGTACATGAATCATCTTGTGAAATCAGATCACAGTCAAGATTAGTTTCTCATGGTATTGCTGAGGAATTTCAGATATTTCCATTGGGAAAAGAGTTATTTCTTTAACCAACCCAAGGTTAGTTTGTTCAGTGCTAATTTTTTCTTGTATAATGAAGATTGCCCAAAGGTAAGGAATGTTGAGATCTAAAAGTGGAGTGGAAAAAATAGTGAGATTAGGACAAGACTTAGAGACCAAAGTTAAACTGAGACACAAATCAGCCCATTTCAGCCTGGCGGAAAGTTCATAAAAGCTTATGGCTGTCTTGTTAAATACTGCACAAAAATAAATCAAGTCACTGATAGAAGCTCTCTCTTGCCAGCTCTAAGTAAAGCAATAGAAATATCTATTTGAACACAAGTTTCACAGGTTCTCTCTTTTATCAGAGAGGAGAATAAGTGTCAGGGAGGGTTAGATTGGATCTCAGGAGAAGGTCCTGCCCCCAGAGGGTGGTGGGCACTGCCCAGGCTCCCCGGGGCAGTGGGCACAGCCCCAAGGCTACCAGAGCTCCAGGAGGGTTTGGACAACACTCTGAGGGACAGGGTGAGATTGTTGGGGTGTCTGTGCAGGGCCAGGGGTTGGATTCCATGGTTATTGCGGGTCTTTCCAGCCCAGGATATTCCATGATTCTGTGCCTCTATTAGTTCTCTGTTGTCTTTTTTTCTCTATTACACACCAGCAAGGACAGGCACCCCCAGGTCCTGCTGCTTTCACACCATCAACAGCTTGGTGGGGCAGAGACCCGAGCCAGCTCAGCCTCCCTGGGCAGAGCCGTTCTGGAGATCATCTGCACTCTGCCCATGGCAGCAGGGGATGGCAGGAGCACCCAGGGGCTGATTCATGCCCAGATGGGGTGAATCACCCTCTGACAGCAGCCAGCTCCCACCACCAGTGACTCCAGAGCACTTGCAATCAGCTTTAAATAGATGTTTAACTTTAAATCGATCAAATTGCGTAGAATTATTCCCATCCAGTGACATTTTCTATCTCAGATCCATGAAATGTATCCCATTACTTCTTTCTTTGGTAATATCCTCGGAGTCATGACATGTATTTAGGCAAAATCTTGCCTGTGCTTGGACAATGGTGGGAATTACCCAGAGGTTTGGTTTTTTGTTGTTAAATCGAGCCTTTAGCCAATCTCACTGAATCAGCAGTGCTGAGCAACAACAGAAAAGTATCACTCTATTTTCACCTCCTGCTTTTCAAAGGAATAGAAGGAGACAGAGGGAAGGTGCTCACTGAAAACCCTGGGTTAGGTTTTTAATAACATTTCTCCCCCATTTTTCTCCCCTCCTTTCCCTTCACATAGTGAGAAACTTCCCAAGGTTGCCAATGGCACTAAAACAGTCCGTCCACTTTCAGAATTTCAGTCACCTCTTAAACACTTAGAGGCTGAATTGAGTGAAAACCCATTTTCAGAAGAGTTTCCAAGGAAGTAGAAAGTTTCCACACCCTGAATCTTGCACTCAAAGAAATGGAAACTGGCTTGTTGCTGCCAGCAGTCTGAATTGTCGTATCACAGGCTGCTGAATGCTTTATTCTGTCATAAAAAACATGAACATGCTTGGAGTGCTCTGCTAAAACACACACAAATACCCTTTGAGAGGCATAGCTGAACAATATATGACTTTTGAATTATTCTTCCCTTGCCTTTTTTTTTTGGCATAATGTTGCTTTTTATCTGCTTGATACCAAAGAAATTCTGATGAAATTGCACAGCTTGTGTTTTGCAAAATTCAAGCTTTGCAATCACAACGACTGTTCTGGAAAAAAATAGGGAGGAATGTGCTTTGTAGCAAAGACACCTGGATAAGAAAATCTGTAGCTCCAACCGTTTGGGAATGACTAATGAGGGATCACATGCTGTGTGACCTTTCACTGATCTTACCTAGTCATGGTTTAGAATGTAAAGCCTGAACAAGAAAAAATAGATGGTCAACAGGACAATGAATGAGACTGGAGATCACATACTTGGAGGCTCCTGCTCTGATGCCTAAATTGGGGCATTTTGGGGGTGCTGAACCTTTCCACTTTCCAGTGAGGAGGGCAAGACTTGTGCCCAGCTTCCCCTCATTCCTTCATGTGGTAGCACCCAACTGGGGCACCAGTTTGGAGGACGAACTTCAAACTACCTGAGCTGTTCAGCTCTGGGCAGGTTTTAAATCAGTTGGGTCTCTCCCCAGCTTGCAGATCACACAGCGCTCAGGAACAAACGTTGGCAAAAGGCATTTGTGCTGCTGTTCATGGTTAAAGGGCACTGAAGAACTCAAAAGGAAAAGTCCTATCAGAGATGAGGGCTTGCCCATACCAAAAGGAACTTTTTAATAAGCAAAATTTAGAGTTTAAAAAGCCTTTCCTTGCTGTATTTGTGGAAGAAGATTTATTGCTTACAATGTTCCCTTTAATGGCTACTTTAATTCAAGGGTAAGGGTAATAAAGCAAAAGACAATACTGAATTTTAAAATTCACCATCATTCAGTGCTTAAAGTTTATGGAAAAACTCTTCCTGGGCTTAGGGGTTTTGGGTGGGGCATTCTGTGTTTCCCACTGTTTGACTCTGATGGATGATTCTGCTTTTATAGAGTTAAATACAACTTCATTCATCAACCCATTCAATCACTCTCTGTCAATGACTTTATTTTATTTCCAGATGAGAGTAGAGCAAAAATAATAACAAAGCTGTCTAAGGTTTGAGGATTAAGATGCTTGGAGGTGCTGGTTAAAATACTGGGTAAACTGTTCCATGAAGTTTTGGGATTCCTCTGTGCTGAACACCAACATTTGTTGCCAGTATCAGGCTTAGTCCTGTTATCATTCTGGTAATAGCAGAGCAAAGCTGAATTAAATTATTATAATTAAATTGTTGTTATGTAAAAGCTGATTGCTTTGTGTTGCTTTTCGTATTATACAATAGAAAGCAGTTATTACATAAAGCAACCAATCAAACAAAACAAAACCCCTTTCCAGAAAATCCTTCCCCTTTAAAATGTGATCAAATGGTAAAAGCCTTTGTAATGAGCAATGAAGTCTGTGAACAAGATTTATTTCTCTACAAACTAACTTATTTTCCAGTCCAGTCCAAAAAAAGAAATCATCACCTTCTCCTGTTGATAAATTTCAGGATCAAAATGCCAAGTCATGGGTGGGTTAGGAAAATCTTGTTTATAATCAAAGGCTTGGCCAACTTCCTACATTTTTTACATTTTAATTATACACCGCATTGCCATCCTGCTATAAAGACATTGCTTTGTGGAAACTCCCAACTATTTACATGACTAAGACTTAATTGAATCAAGAATTTTTGCTCTTTCTTCTCTGTCTCTCTCTTAAAAAAAAAAAAAAAAGAACCATCATGACCATTCCTTGCTGCAGAAAACATTCCTTTGCTCCCGTTGGGTATTGGTAGCAAACACAAACAAGACTTTTGTCCTTGTGCAGCATTTGAGACACATTGTCTGATGGCTCAGGCTCTCTGTCTTTCAAGGAACTGTTAATTGCTGCTGCCAAATCTGATTAACAGTTCCTATAAACCCCATGTAGGTATCCAAGTTTTGAGGTTTGCCACTGACTGGAAGTGTGTAGATATGGCTTTGGTACCTATTCAGTGACATTAATCCCCACTAATCCTGGGCCTCTGAACTGGGGATTACTGCAGTTTAACTAATTCTTTGGGAAAAAGCTATCTCAGATTACCTTTCCCAAGTAGCCACGGGGCAGGGAAAGAAAAATTGATATGATTTTGGTCCACGAAGAGCATCAGGAATATCCAGAGCCACACTGAGGGAAGCCCATAAAGGCCAACGTGTTGCCCCAGGGTACCCGAAGAGCAGGTACTGGAGGTTCATTTCTCTGCCCTGTTACAGCCTCAGCACCAACTTTCCAAAGGATGAGTGGGTGGGTGGATGGATGGGTGGATGAAGGGATGGATGGATGGAGGGATGGGTGGATGGATGAAGGGATGGATGGATGGATGGATGGGTGGGTGGGTGGATGGATGGGTGGATGAAGGGATGGATGGAGGGATGGATGGGTGGATGAAGGGATGTATGGATGGAGGGATGGATGGGTGGATGGATGGGTGGATGGATGGATGGATGGATGGATGGATGGATGGATGGATGGATGGATGGATGGATGAAGGGATATATGAAGGGATGGATGGATGGATGGATGGATGGATGGATGGATGGATGGATGGATGGATGGATGGGCTGCAGAACCTTTGCCTCGTGTTCATCACACAGGGCCAGTCAAGGCTTCAATGAGAGGCCTCACCTGCCCAGTGAGCGTGATGGATGTAATTTAAATCCTCTTAAGAAGGGACCAAAATAAGGTTAAAACACTTGTAAGGTGCTGTAAGCCCTGTGTTTCCAAGCATTAAAAATGGAGATAACAACACTTGCTCATTTAACCAATGTTTTGAAATTATATGTCTGTATAAAAAAAAAAGTCCTTTCTGTGCTGTTATCTCCTCCCCATTATAAGACAAATTCCAGTTCTGGTAATTACAGCTGTGCCTCCCTTTTCAGTGGGCTCAACACACTTCACTTCTTATTAGCACTGAGAAACTCTAAAGGAAAGGTGCTGTTGAATTGGAAAATATTATTATTACAGTAAAAGTCGCAAGGAATTGGATTTGTACAAAAGTAGAAAGCAAAACACACTGAGATGATTCATTATGCATCACATGGAGAAAGACGTAATGTTGTTAATGTGGGAGAACAGATGTGTCTATGTATTTTAAGTATCTCTTTTTCTTTTCTCTGATGAAAAGTTGTTCTTTTTTCCTAAAAAAAAAAAAGAAAAAAAAAGAAGGAAAGCCAAGCTGATCTTGATTACTGGTACTATTGAGACAGTTCACTGGGAAATGAAAGCAGTCACTGCTGTTGCCATTAATCTCATTTTATGTTAGTTTGGCTTTTACTGCAGAAAGTAAAAACTCTTGGGTTTTCTTTCCTACCCACTCCCATATGTGAGCTAAAGCAAAGCTGACAAGCAAGTCCTTGACATCACCTCACGCAGGCTGTGCCTGGGAGCTCTAGAGCAGCAAGGGCCCAGATGTGATTTCCTCACTTTATTCAAATTAATTGGGCTTTAATTAAAAACGCAGCGCTTTGGTTTGGTTTGGTTACAGAGCCACGGCTGAGGGCGGTTGTTCCTGAGTTATCTCCGTGTTTTATGGTGCAGTTGCTCTGATGTGTGTGAGAGAGAAAGTTCACAGTTTTTCCATTCTGTCAGACCTCAAGCATTCCGTGCAGGGACCCAAAAGCCGCTGCTGAGTCAAAGGGCCCTGTAGAACAATGCCCTGTGATCCTGCACGTGTCTGCACTCCCACCTTGCCACCTCAGCACTGCCTGGTGGGTAAACCCTCCACCCTGAGTGACTGAACCCCCTCTGAAGGGCTCCACAATCCAGACATGACAGATGTTAATATCCTTTATTGCACAGACCAGAGGAAGACAGACCTATAGGATTTACAAGATGGTCCTTCTGGAGTTTAAAATGATATGTTTATACAGTGGAGGTGCTCCTTAGGAGTCCTGGGGGGCTTATTTGAAATGCACAGGGTTTTTTCTGTCTGTATTGCACAAGGAACTGCCTCCTGTATTCACTGGGAATAAGGAGCAGTGTAGCGCCTTGATTATCTGCTTTTAAAATCTAATAAATTACAGACAAAAATTCAATAAGCCTCAGACATTGCTGAGCAGAAAATGGGTGAAGAAGCAATTCGGGCAGGAGGGATCTGGTTCTAGAAGTAATTTAGGGGAGCAAAAGCAATTGTAGAGTATGACCTTCCAGAGGAAAAACATTGGAAAACATAAAACAACCTCTTCACGTGAGAAACCTCACATGGCACTGCTTGGTAACCTCATGATTGCTGTCATTAGTGAGAAACTGTTTTATAAGCACCCAAAGACTTGCTTGGTCTTAGCCACTGTTGGAAGTGATGACTTTTTAATGGCAAGCAGCACAGTAGAAAAATTCCCCAGGACTGAACCATGTTTGGAGACAGACAGGTCCCTGGGGAGGAGCTGCCTGCCCTCTCACTGCTCAGCTCTGGAGGTTAACTGGGGGAGTGCAGAGCTCGGAATTAGCACTGCAGTGTAAAGACCTCTCCGTGCTTGGGTTCAGTGTTTGTTTTCAGATCCCTGTAAACACAGCAGTGCAAGGTTTAGCTGTTACTAATCACTTTAAACCAGTGGACACATTTTATTATTTGGCAGCAAGTTTATCTTCTGTGCTGTAACTGAGCCCGAAACAAGATTCCCACTTCAGTTTGTTTGCTCACTTGGTAGTGCAGATAGAAATGGGAGGATGCTGAAAATGAAAAGTCTATTTAGGCCACATAATCTCCTTCATTAAGTATCAGTGATGCTGGATAAGGCTCACTTGGGGACCTATTAATGGAAACACATCTGCTGCATTCATAATAATAAAAGACTGGCTATAAAGTGATTAATTGCTGTTAACAGCAGCAGGTCCTGCTTTGGGAAGGCAAATATGTGGCACATTTGGATGTGCACAGAAGGCTTTGCAGAGATGAGCACAGCTCTTGCTAAGCCCAGTTTGCAGCACTGCAAGGACAGCTCAGGGGGTTGTCTGGGTCAGGTTGGGTCAAGTCAGGCCACCTCTGGTTGACAATCTGACCTCCCCCAGACTCTCCCAGGGTAAGAGATAACTGGAAAAGGAGCATCACTGCCTTTTTCTGATCCAAATGCATTTTATTAGCAGTGCTTGTATTACGGTAGTCACTGGAGACCCTAATCAAAGTGGGGCCCTCCTGTGTTAGACACTGTCCAGATCCATAATATAAACCAGCTCTTCCTTTTAAGAACTTAAAGATTTGCAGATAACCAGAGCATGGGAAGGGAAAGGCAGACACAGAGTGGGGAAATGCCATGATCTGCCTGAAGTTTAAGAAGACAACTGAGATCTTGTAGGTCTCCCTTTAGGATTGTGGGACTGTACCTTCTTTGTGACTGGAAAATGATGTATGAGATCCTCAGCAGTGAGACAGGAGCACGTGGCCCTCAGCAGAGCCTGTGGTGCTGCAGGGGATCTGGGGGAATCTTGGCTCTGGCATAGAGAGGCCAAGCAACTCGGGAGAAAAGAAAACACTTGAAGAGAGAGCTCAGAAACATTCCCAGCTCACAGCCACTTTAAAAGCAGGCATGTCATACCCTTTCAAAGGGGTAGGAAGCATGAGACAGAGTGGCAGGAGAATAGGGCTTGTTTCCAGCAGTACACTAACACATTGATTAGAGACCAGATGAAGATAAAAAGGCTGGAGATCCAATGCACAGTCTGGGACTGTGTGTTTCTGTGGAAGATCTAATGTATTCATGCTGTCAGGTCACATACATTAGACCTACAAAACTGATGTTTTCTTTCTTCTTTTTTCCCCCTTTTTGGAAGCACTTGGAGCAAATATATTGAATGAGACATTTGCAAGCATGGAGCCCATTAATAACACAAGGCCAAAGCAATGCTGCAGCCTCCTTCATCCTGCTCTGGGGAGCCAAGGAAATTAAAATCCTATACGTTTCTTCTCTGCACTGGGGAAATCAAAGCCAAACCATGAGATGGGGCTGATTGGAGACAGGTGAAATGCCTGTTTGTTTTTAAAGCTTTGCAGCTCTCCTTTTGATAGTCCCTGGGTTTTCCGAGTGCATTGTGCAGATACCAGAGGGGAGATGGCTGGAAGAGAAGGGAACTGCTCTGAGGACCATCTGAGAACCAGGAACTTTTCCAATGCCAAATAACAAAAGGCTCTACAGCAAAGGCTGCCTGCTGACAGCTGGTGGAGGTGCCCATCCTGTACTTACTGTATTCCTCTACTGTATTCCTCATACCACAGATTTGCAAGACTGAGAACCTGCGGCCTGATTTGTGTTAAAACACCAATAAAACATTCCATGTACCTAATAGAATGAGAAAACAGTAAATAATAATGATAATAATGATATTCTGCACATGATACATTGAACTCACGTCTATATGGATAGTTTATTGCTGTGAATAACTCCCATCCCATTCAAAGTGCACAAAGAGCTGTGTCTGTGCACACACAATCCTCAGCACTGATCCTTCTCCAGGCAACCACTGTAAATCTCCATGCAGATGTCCATTAGTGGAGTATTAAGTGGGCAGACAGACATCAGAATGACTTGGTCACGAATCTGATGTTCTCATCTAGATGGATCTAAAGGGTTTGTTTTCTAATCACTTCCTGCAGTGAAGCTCCTCTGATAGCCCACACTTGCTAACGTTCCTTTTATTGCTGCCGTGGCATTGTATAACTCTCCACTGATAGCAGCTCTTCATATTGCATCGATTAGGAGGAGAACAGGAAAATGAACAAAATGTACTCATTCTGTTTATAGTTGGAGCTATAATTTTGTGGCCCTCCTTGGACGCTTTAACGGGAGACTCAGATGCACTTTTCTCCATGTTTGGCAACAGGCTCCCCCTTTGGCTGGGAGCTGTGGCCAAGTTTACTCAGCTCTTGTGCTCTCCTGCTTTCACAGTGGGTTTTTTAGGACATGGGAGATGGACAAGGCTCCCTGTGCAACTGTTGGGGCACAGCAGGAGCTTCTATTAAATAGAGAATTTCCCAAGAAGAGAGGCTGTTCCTCAGCCCTTGGTAACCACCCACCACTCTGTGGTTGGGTGTGAAGGCTCAGACGGGGCACGTGAGGGATGTGGATGATGATGGGCTTGGCAGAGGGCCTGTTTACCCTCCTAGTGAGGAGCACAGGGCTGTATTTCCATCAAGATAAATGGGGGTCCCAGCCTGCTTTTATTGCCAAAACCTTCCTCCACACCTCAGCCTGCAGCAAACATTGTCTGCTCTTCATTTGAAGGGCTGAGATGGCAGTTGACTCATTTTCAGCTGTGAAAAAGCTCTTTGCTTGCTTTGCTGTACTTTGGTCAATGCCAATGACTCAAGATTACAGTGGCCTTGTTAAATTAGAAGTTTAAGGTGGTGTGAATTTAACCTTTTTAAGAAGCAGAGAGAGAGAGAGAAAAGGAAATTATGCATTTATATATCCTCTCATTTTAAGAATTCCTTTTTAAACTGAATAGTTTAAATAAAATCACTTATATGATTTAGGGTTAGAATCTCTTCTATATAAGAAGGAAAATCCTTCGACTGATGTATTAACTACTTAAAGAGCTGGTGCCTGTCTTGCACAATTTACCTCAGATACAAAGCTTTAAAAAGAAAGGCCTTTGGTAAAACTCTGTAAAACTGAGAATGCAACTCTGCAAACTGGGCTAGAACAGATTTTTTTGTCAGGTGCAGAGCCAAGCCAAAAGATCAGACAAGGCTAGTCCCAAAATGAGAGACCACCCTGGTTTATCCTCATGTGCTGCTCCTGCAGTGTGTGCACCAAAAGTTTGGTGAGAATGCCATGTCACTTTTTCTTGCATCACTCTCAGATTCCTCTATTTATGCCTGTGTGAAAGGGCTAATTAAAGGAAAAGTGAACCCGTTTACTGACTGTCCATATTCCAACCAGTGCACTAGTCCTGCTTTTGCTGTTTCCACAGCCTTTGTTGACTGAAGTTCCTCCCAAGGAGATTTCACAGCACTTTTTCCCAGCTTAAAACCTCTCTTGTAGTGGTTTATTAGCCATTATTAACCTAATGATCCACTTAAACTGCAGAGAAGGAGATAACAAGAGAAAATCCCAACCCATTAACAAAATGCTGTAATACTAAGGGTAGTGGGGGACCAGAAAGCTGTAGGATGTCACTTGTGGATGTCCCAGCTGATGCCAGCCCAGCTCCCACCAGCATGAAGGAACCTGCCCTCAGCCAAGTTCCCAGCCACACAATCTCTCAGGTTTTTGTCCCCTCCTATTTTCTAAGGAAGGGCAAAAATTTGTCATTGGCAAAATAAAGATTAAATAAAGCATGAGTAATGTGTATGTAGATGTGGGAGATATCTTGGCACAGGGATCAATATCCTGCTCTGACAGATTTAGAAGTGCTCAGGTTCCTGCTGCGACTGGAAAGTTGTTTCAGAACATCTTTCCTGTGATGCTCAGAAACCTTCTTCATGTTTCCACCCTCTGTTTACTCACAACCAGCTTGAGTTGGGGCCAACATTGTCCTTTGGCTTAAATAACTCTCTCCCTTCCCTGGGGGTTTACCTGCACTATTTATAGAAAGCAATCCTTTTTCTAGCCTTTTCCTGCTTTTTCTAGCCCAAAGCTATTTTGGCTTCTGCTCCACCTCCCTGACTGTCTCCATCTTCCTCTGCACCTGCTCCACTGGCCAGATCCTGCTCCCACACAAGGAGGGACCTTCCTTCTCCCCCGTGAACCAACTTTGTATCCACCTTGATTTTCAGCTCTTGTTACAGCTGTGGCTCATTTATCCTGTGATCTTTAACACAGCTACATCTTTTTGCCTCTTCCACTTGTGATTTTTTTTCAGCCCTATTAATCACAGAAGCCTCTGTCATGTCCCTCATCCCTCATTTCCAGGCCATCTTTCCAGCAGCATGTGATGGGCAGTGGTACAAAGTTATTATGTTGAATTTTTTACTGCTATGACAATATAATTACCCTGATTTATTATGGAAATCCTATAAATAGGCCACTGACACTTCAGTCTGAGCTTGTTATCTGTGATCCCTTTATAGCCCAGGTCTGTCTCCTCCTCAGACCTGTGCACACAGCAAAATGTTGATGATGTCTGGTTTAACTCAGGGAATATAAAAGGAGGCCAGGGCACAAGCCCAGGATTACTCCTTTGACTTTTGGACACCCTGAAGTCAGATAAGATTAATTTCACTTCGAAATGCCACATCAAGAAGATAGTGATGACTTTTAGGAGTGTCAGTTCCAGCCGCTGAGCTGCAGACGAGGAACTGCCCAACTGCAAGTAAATGTCTGCCTGAAGATGATGTTCTGTCCCATTCATTTTGGGCACCTGCAGGTGAAAACAGAATGAGAACTTTAAATTTCCCCGTCATTGCTCCAAATCTGCTCTTTTTTTGGTCTGCTATCAACTATGAGGAAGTGCTGACACACTGCTGCAATTGCCTCTGTTGTGCCTGAAGAAATGGAGAGGGTTTGAAGCTGTCACTGTTAGTCCTGGTGAGACACATCCTTGCTCTGCTCTTAAACAGGCCCATGCTGAGGCAACACCTGCTTGCCACGATGCCACCTGGGCATCTCTGCTCCCATGGGCATGGACCATCCTCCTTTCCCCTCTGCTGTGACTGCCAAGGGGGCTGCACCCCTTCACCCTTTTCTGCATAAAACCTGTCCCTCAGGCAGCCAAGTCCCCCCAAGGTAAGGGAGAGGCACATAAATCCTCAGGCTGTTTGTTGTGATGGAATCTGGGCAAGAAAAAGGACTTGGAGTTCATGATGGAAAATGTTTTTGAGTGCAGTTATGCTGGGGCAGCAATTCTGCTCAGCAAGCACAGGAATTCTTTTGGTACACAATAAATCTGGGAAGTTCTGCAGTCTCACTTGTCAGCTCTCCCAAGGAGCATCATCCTCCCCAGCCCAGAGCCTGACAGAGTTAGCTCTGCTTGCTGTGCCTTGCTGGGTTAGGAGGAATTCATTCATTTCTTCTTTCCCCCCATTACTTGTATCAGCATTCTGTGCCATGAAAGCTGAAAATATGTAAACTGAAAGAGTTTCTTTTTGTTTATAGGAGGGGGAAAGATTTCTCTGCATTGCATGGGGATGGCTTCATCCTAAACATCATATTTACGAGTGCTTCAAGTTGGGCCAGCAACTTTGAAACCTCCTGCTGTGGATTTTGAATTGCCTGAACAGCCCCACAAGCAGATGGTTTAAAAAAACCCCAACCCTCCTGGAAGTGCTATGGCACAGGCAAACTGATGAGTCAGGGAAAGAAAAACCAGCAGCTCAGTTTGCAAGTTTGCTGACAAACATGACCCCTGTGGAAAGGGCTGGTTCCATTTGGCTTTCGAGGCAGCCACTTGAGGCCAGAGGAGAGTTCCCAACTGCTGGATGGCTTGGGATAGCTCGGAGAGGCTGCTGGCACAGGGCAGTGCAGGGAGAGAGGCACACACATAGCGCAGGGGGGATATCAGCACAATGGGGAAAAAGCTGCAGATGCCTTATAATTAATCTTGTCCCTGGAAATTTGCTTATGCAGTCTGTTTTCTTTGTTAACCTTTGTTTAAAATCTTCACTTGGGGTGGAGAGTGGGGAGGACATTGGAAATAAATGTCTCGGTCCTGAACACGGTTCTGAAACAACAGAAGATAAAAGCAAAGGGTTTTGAGCCTCCCTGCTCATGGGTGTCAGATCATCAGTTAAATACAAGTCCAAATACTAACTGTTACGTAACTAAAGAACCCTTTTCTTTAATTTACAAAACCTCCAGTCTATACTTTTATTTCTCACTTTGACCAAAGGTTATTTAGAAATCAATATTTCCATTGGATGCAGAGGATTTTATTTCAAATGGGGAAGCAGTGGATATTTTAATTTCAGAGGCAATTGTTTGCAGCAGGATGACAGATATTCTCCTGCAGAAACCGCTCTTTATCCTGCATGGAAAACACTAAAACTTTACTGGAAAAAACCCAGCATACTTTAATTGAAGCCACCACAGCCATTTTTCCCGCTCAGCTTTGTCAGGAGTGTCTTTAAATAGAAAGAATTGCTTTCTATAGGTGGTTTGGGTTAATCATTTCCCCTTACACACACACGGGAGCCACGTCCAGGCGGGCAGTGGGAGAAGCGGCTCGGTGTGAATGGAAAGCTACAGGGAAGGGAGCAGAGCCTGCAGTGCCAACCCCCAGGGCTCTGCCCGCCCCAGGAAGGAAGCAGAAGGATGTTTCTGAAACCCATAGCATACAATAACTCACTTTAATCTTCCCTTGTTGTCTTGCCTTTATGGAAGTGAAATAAAAACACAAGAGCTGTGGTGGAGATCCACCGGAGCCTCCTGCATTTCTGGCTGTCAACTGCAGGAGCAACAGGGGCTGTCGGTGGAGAACTTCCTCAAGAATGGCACTAAATGAGCTGTGCTGGGCCACACAAACCATGGATTTGCCCTTTGGAAACAGTCTGGGGCACGTTGTTTTAACAGCCCAGTGTTGGGCCAGCAGGAGGGAGATTTTTGCTCCCAGGGCTGCAGACCCTCCATCTCTCAATACCCTGACATGGGGAAAAAACCCCACCAAAATAACTTCTGAGCAAATTAAGACTGTGTTCCATTCTCTGTTCTCCAGCAGAGACCATTCCTAGCAGGAATATGGGACTATTAGCTCCAGCAAACAATTTTCAGGTTGTAACAAGTAAGACATTCAAATGCTTCTGAAATTTTCCCCCCTTTTTTCCCCTGTGCATCTTAAATCCCACTGAGCTGCAGATGCCTAAAGGAAATCTGGGAGCCAAACAACCACCACCAGCCATTTCTTGGTTCCCATTTGCACAGCCTGGAAATGCAGCTCGTGTTCCCAGTCTGGTGGACACCGTTTGCCAAGAGGAGAAAAGCAAATCACTATTTAAGACATCACCGAACTCCCATTGGGCCTCATCACCTCCGACAGATCTGTGAGTCACTCAGAGGAAATATTTTACTGCTATCCTGTTTGCTCAGCAGGTGGAAGGGAAACAGCTCTCACAAACCCTGGAAAAAAAATTTAGCAGGACTTCAATTTCAGCACAGGCTCAGTGCTTTCGGCCTCAGCCTCCCTGAGTTTCATGTAGTGCCAGCAGTTTTCTGGAGATTTGTCAGAGGAAGACAACAATTTCTTGGCACAAAGAAATTCTTTTAACCCTATGCATTTTTTTGTGCTACTTCCCAACTTTCATCCAGCAATATCTTCCCCCACTTTTTCCTTGTTAATTTTTCTTTTGGTGTTTGAGAATTTTTGCTTCTGCTCTCCAAGAAATTCCACTGCAAGATGAAAACTGTGGCATTTTTTAAAACTACAGGGTAGGACTTAAAACAGACTTGGGTAGTTCATAAACTTTGCAAAAGGGATGTAATTCACGCCTAAAGAAAAAAAGAAATTGCAGATATCTCTCTTTTTCATAATCCAGTGAAAATAGGATAAGAACATTGCTGAAGAAATCTGAGAAAATTAATTCCCAATAGTACTTAAGAAAGCAAAGAACAAACAATTTGTTCCAGTTCTACCAAGAACATTTCCTAGCTGGAAACCCAGAGAGCTGAAGTGCTCATGGACAAACTGTAAGATCCCTCACTTGAGGGACATCAACTCTTCTGCTGCAGCATTTCCTTGTTTGCCAGACCCATTCCCACGGGGTTGTGCTCCTTTGCCAAGGACTTCTCCAGGATGAGAAGTGACTGTTAACATGGTAAATCGTGGTGAGGATACACCTCCTGGGATCTCTGGTTGCCCTCATCTTCCTCAGAACATGAAGGGACTAATGCAGGATAACTGAGGTTTTTGGTGCTGCCATCTCTGCTTTCCCTGGGACAGAGAACCCACAGGGTCTGCTGGTGAGCTTTCCCTCCTTGGTGATGAGGAAAACCTCAAGTGTGCCCAGAAACCACCCAAGAGGCAAAGGCTGTGTCTTGCTGAGACCACCCCATAATGGAGATCAAGCCCTGAATATCACAGAATCATTTAGGTTGGAAAAGGCCTTTAAGGTCATCGAGTCCAACTGTTAACTTATGTTCACCAGGGATGCACTCAGAGCATTGAGACTTGACTTAAATGTGCTTCTGGTATTACTGTTGTTGGTCTTCTGCCCTTCCTATTACGGTCTTCTAAAAGGTAAGGATAGGATATTCCAGCTCCTTAACCAAGCCTTGAATATAATTTACCTTTAAAGACCTTCGAGAGCCAACTTTGCTCCCTGTTTATACATTTCTGGCTCAGCAGAAACCCATCCATGAGCAATAAGGAAGAAATGGATCCATTGTTCAGTAAAGTATATAAGAGCCCTGAAGTTTCCTTAAAGATGTTCCAAAGTGATACCAGATCTTGGATGCTCCAACATGGGACATATAAGAAATGCTTTAAAACATTCTTAAATAAATTAAATCACTGGATCAATTCCAGCAGAGCTGATGAGAGAACAATGTATAATATAGAGAATGACCCTTGTTCTGTGCTTGTTTCTGTAACTACATCCAAAGAAAGGGGTTTGGAAAGTGCTGCAGTGTTTTCACCCACACATTTCATTTCAGGTTCCACCTGGAACTTGCAGTGGCCACAGAGAAAGGAGAGCAGTTGTTTCTGTGGTTTCTTTCTGGCTCAGACCATGTGCTGATGCACCAGAAGTCTTACGAGAAATTCTGCTTTGTTGGGATTTCCTGCATCGCTCTGCACACAAAGGCAGCTCAAACCATTCAGCTGACACGGTTATTGGAACCTGCAGATGATTTTCCCAAACCCCATTGATTTGGGAACCTCTGCTTTTCACCCACTCCTCTTTGTTACATCCTACGTACTTCCTGCATGATATAATTTGGACCTATTTTTTAATGAAACGTCACCAAGTGTTCTGAAGTGCCATTGTATTCTGCTAAAGCTCTGCCAGCCCAGGCAGAGCTGGAATTCATGTGCCAGGAAGAGATTTCAATTTACTGGGATTTAAGAAGTTACCATGTGTCAGCTGAGCTGTAGAAAATCTCCATATGTGCTTTTTTGGTGTTTTTTTTTTT